>JAXQQM020088874.1:0-33037 GCA_034641835.2 Pinus albicaulis | reverse complement strand
TGTTGGCATTATGATGCAGAGTGTTGTCCTTGATGGCAACCCACTGAATGAAGATGAAGACGTGAGCGTGTTGGCATGTGTTGTCCTTGATGGCAATCCACCTGATGAAGTTATTCTTGACCTGATGGACTTGGTAAATGATGTAAATCTGATGTGAAATGATTTTTGTTAGCAATATGATGCTGAGTGTTGTCATTGAATGGCAACCCACTTAATGAAGAAGATGGCAACTTACTTGATGAAGTTGTGCTTGATAGAATATGTTCTTGATGAAGTAAATCTGATGTATCTATAGAGAGTAAAGAAGGTAATGAAGAAAGGAATTCAATATGTGCTAGATCCATGATGAAAAGAGTATGTTTCAAGGAATACGCGGATTTGTCTAGGAGAAGTCGCGTATGCACGCGGTTAAGTACGTGCCAAGTCGCGTATGGGGAAAAGCGCTCAAAAGGTGCAAAACCAGGGGTAACCACCATGGTATTGAACCATTGTATTGGGTAATGATTCGTCTAAATGACCTCGTCCAGGAATACCATCTGAAGTAATGTAGTTTTGGCTCATGGTATTGAAAAAGGGGCTCATGGTATTGAAAAAGGGTAAACCTATATAAAGAGAAGCAATTCATTGTGCAAATCATGAGCATGGGTGCAGGATGTCTGAGCTTGAATGAGTACTTCTCTTTGAAGGATATCTGAATGGAAAGGGTTACAGTTGAATGATAGATATGAATGTATGATGCACCAACGATGAAGAAGGGGATCTAGATCTGAAATGTACTTATATTTGCTAGATCTGTTTATGAAGTGATTAGATCTGTGATGAGGCGGACATCTGTCTGAGGTAAAGGGTAAAATCTGAAGTGATGTATCTGTTATGAAGAATTGCAATGACATAAAAGTCTGAAGAACCATATGTTAGTTCGCCGAAGAGGAAGCGCGTATATACGCGGCTTCGCTGAAGAGAAAGCGCGTATGCGCAATAAAATTAGCTCTGTAATATGTACAGAAGTATACGCTGGTTTATGTGAATGGAAGCACGTATATACGCGACATCAGTGAAAGGAAAGCGCGTATGCAAACTAGGGTTTGTTGAAGTCTATGATAAGAAATGTCTGATCCGTTCTGCTGGTTTACTGATATCTGTTAGTGAGTTATATGTATCAGTTTCATGTTTGACTGTGCTTAAAAGTATGGAGTGGGTCCAGGCCTAAAAAATATGATGAAACGTGCCTGCAAGTGGTGTCCTAAAGGATGCTTTGGATCCAGTGTGAAAATTGATGAAACGTGGTCCATAGAGGTGCTGAGGGTTGTAGCCTTTAGTCAGGGGGTCGTAGCTCCCTTCCAGGTGAGGCTGGTAAACGAGAGCAGGGGGTCATAGCTCCTTTCCAGGAGAGGCTGGTAAACGAGATTAGGGGGTCGTAGCTCCCTTCCAGGAGAGGCTGGTAAACGAGCGCAGGTGGGGGCTTGCGTGCTGGTAGGAGTCTGCACCAGCACACATGTTGTAAGGCATTTTCTCTATAATAAAATATTGAAGGCTGAGCAACTTCAGCGGTGGTTTTCTCCCGACTTGGGTTTCCACCTAAGATCTCAGTGTTCATGTGTGATGCTTATGTGTGATGATTTATTCTGTTCTTACTGCACATGTTTACTGTTTACAGAACATCTAATGTGTTAGAGTCGGTCCTTGCAGCCCTCCGTCAGTGATCATTTCGTCTTTTGCATATTCATTATTAGGTGTCTCGCTTGTTCCACTTCGTTGCATTTCACTAGGATCATGCCATAAACTGACGAGGGGGTCTGTTGTCCTTTGTTTCCTCATGTTTATACCTGCAGCGCTATTTTAAAAATATTTCCTCAAAAAATTATTTACAGTCATTGTCATTATGTATGAGGTCATTAAAATGTCAATAAGTGTCCTAGGTCTTGGTGTCTAGGGTTTTTGAGTCATTTATATACTGGTCATAAAGCCTGCAAGGTGAGGAGAGTCCAGTACTTGGATTTCTATTTTTATTATCATCAGCATTTTCTAAAAAAAATACATTTCTAGTCCAAAACTCTGTTTTGGAACTAGAAATTTGTCATTATCATTTTGTAATAAATTTGTAATTGTTCCGCCATGAAGACATTGTAAAAAGCAGACCCCTGGTCTTTTCTCTAGCCAAGATAGCCATATCCCTGCAAGAAGACAGCAAAATCATTAGTATCGACCTCAAAAAGCCAAAGGAAGTTTGTATTTGAAAAAGCCAAAAGTGAAAATTACAAAAACATTTGTAATATGGGTTTGAAGTTTGATTTGAAATAAAATCTGATTGTGAAGATATTTGTGACATGTATAAAAGCCAAACAAGTTTCATTTGAACCAATTTCATAGCTCCCAAGTCGTGTTTGCAAAGTGGAGGGCCGATTTCAGAGTTTTGAAGTGCGTGGGCAGAGTTTTGGGGCTGCGCGACCCACCTTGAGGCAGAGCGACCCACCTGGGCTGCGCGACCCACGCAGAGTCAGTTCAGCAGTGTAGGTTTGCAGGTGCGCGACCCACGCAGAGCCTACGCGACCCACGCAGACACAGAGTTTTGGAATTCAGTTTGCGCGCCCAGATTGGCTTGGAATCGACTCAAGCTACCATCAAAAACGTTTCTATCCATTATTTGATATTTTTCAACGCATTTGTGGCATCATGGGTGGTTTCCAATATTCAAATGGAGGTTTTAAAATCCCACAGTCATAATATCATTGTTTTTAGGGTTTGAAATGCAAATGAATGGTGGAAAGAACGTGTTTGTTATCTTAAGACAGTGATATGGTCAGCCTTCCATATAACATCAAAATCAATTTGCTCTCATACCCATTATACCACTGCAACCATTGCTATTGTTATACCATATGAAAACCCTTTGAGTCACATTGCCCATGTTTGTAATGAGTCACATTACCCAATGTTAAAATATGCTCATGTCTTTGTTTTAAATGGCTCATTGAAACCTTTATGGTCATTACTCACAGACAGCCATATTACTATTAATGCCATGCTCTCCTTTGACTAGATGTGTTCAAACTTTTGAAGGTTGCCTGCTCCCATTTGGTCAAAATTTCATTTGCATTCAAAACAGAGATGGTGCCTTTTTCAGTCCATTTAAAGCTGAGATTTTATCCATAATGTGATTCCTTGATAGTGCTCTGACGATGGGAATATTGATTGAGTGGTAAACATACATCCTAATCTTGCTTTCACTGCATTCATATCAGTGTACACATTGCCCAAAAACTTGATCAGAGATATGTCAGAGACAGAGTCAGAATATGAGCCAGGATCAGGCAGTGATTCGGTGGCTGAAGGTAATGTGCCAAGGGGTTCCCGCAGAGAAAATAGGAGTGGTGATCATCGCAGAGAGGAGCCTACTTCTTTGGCTCGGTTGCAGGCATGTCCATTAGCTATGGATTGTTTCCGATTCTTGTCATGTTTCAGATTTTGTGAGATGGTTGTACAAACCCGACCTCATCGTGAATTAGCACGTCTGTTTGTTCTTCATTTACGGGGTGATCGGGTAAACCTTGCTGGGGTTGATTGCATTGTATCACCTTTGACTATTGCTCAAGCCACTGGCATACCGAACATAGGCGAGGAATGGAGCAAGGGTAAGCAGTTAGAGAAATTTCACTATGAGCCATACATTAAAACTGGATATGTGGCTTACTTGAGCAGAGTTTTTCCATTCGGATTCTTGAGAGATGAGTATGCACCACTCATGAGGCTCATCATTCAGTATTTTAGTTGTGAGGGCAGGTATGCTCGTCTTTTCTCATATCATGTTCGTTTGCTGATGCACTTCACAAGGGTGCGTATGATGAATATTCCGTATTTCATATACCGCAACATAGAGAGGATGGTGACATTTGTGCAGAAGAAGACGAGCCCAGTGCAGCAGTACAGGAGTATATATCATTTCGCTTTGATCAAAATCTTGGTGTCACATCAGTTGACAGAGCAGGGCATCACTTGGGAGGATTTCATTTCTAGAGACTTTTTCAGAGTGCCACAACAGCCTCCCGAGGCAGTTTATGATGCAGGAGAGCCCTCACACCAGCCGGACATGCTTGAGGTTGAGCATATCGTCACTCCTTTGGTTCATACATATCAGCGAGGCCACAGGGCCTTATTTGCAGCGACACGGCGGGTACTATCTCCACGTGAGGTGGAAGGGGTCCTGCCGACTTCATCGACACGGCGAGTATTATCTCCATGTGATGTGGAAAGGGTCTCGCTTTCTTCTCCAGTGCAGGTACAGGTACAAGACAGGGGCAAGAGGCCCATGCATGATGAGGGCCCATCAGGAGGTTGGGACACCGATATGACAGTCATTGATGTTGATACGGGCTCTCCTAGCTCGAAGCTGAGGGAAGTCATCCAGGAGCAAAGGGCCGAGAATGACCAGCTGAAAGACCAATTGCAGAAGGCTCAGTGGGTGATTAACTATTTGGAACAGCGCAACAAACAGCTCGAGGATGAGCTCACATTTTATGAGGTGCGCCAAATCCGTGAGGACAGACAGTGGAATCGAAAGAGGCCCGGTGACATGACACCAGCTGACAGAGATACTGTACTCACGCGGGTGAATATACATCTGGAGAAGCTGTTGGCAAAGGCCAACCGAGACAAAGACATGCTTCGTCACATGAAAGGCCATTATTGGGCTCGCATGCATGTTTGCAAAGCGAGAATGAGGATCATGAAGAGGAGGTTGCGCAAGGCACTTCGACGGCGGAAAAGGCCTAATCCACTTCGGATTTTGGCCGAGGCTTCATTGACTGGGCAAGACACATGATGGAGGACCTCCACTCTGAATTTGGGCAAATTCGGAGAAAATTTTGTCATTTCCAAATTTTTGGTCTAAAACACAGGTTTTGCAGCTACGTGGGTCGCGCGCTCATGCGCTCGCATTTTTTTGAGACACTTTCTGGAGGAGATTTTTACATTTTTGGATTTTTCATGGTTAATTATGCATCCTCTGAAGTCAACTTAGCATTTCAACAAAATCGGGATGGTCAAACAGCTCAAAAACACCATGAAAACCACCTTGCTGCCACCTTTTGCACCAGCAGGAAGTACCTCTGGGAGAATGAGGTTTTGGAGGGTCAAATCAACTCCAAATTCAGAAATTCCACTTGGGTTGGAAAGTAGACATCCAGGGCTTTCCAACGAGCTATCATGAGCTCAATTTGGATGCCGGGAGATACCTCAAAATCAGCCTGGAACATGAGCGACCCACGCAGTTCAGGAGCGACCCACCTAGAGATTTTTCTGAGTTTTCAGCTGCCAGCTCAGTATTTCGCCTATTATGGACCAGTTTTTCTTATGGGTAGAATTTTTGAGTTGTTATGATGTAAATTCATGTTTGGTATGTAACTTTGGCTTGTTTTTATCTCTTCTAGAAGATTCACTCTCAAATGAGTAAAAAATCATGTAATGGATCAGTTTCCACTCTTTTAGAGGCAAGTTGTTGGCTGCCTAGATTGTAGTTCCATGATTAGAATTGGTTGAAACTGATCCCTGAAGAGGGAATTCGACCCCTAGAGGTGGGGAAAGGGGTTAGAGTGATCTATATATTGTAATTTCTGAGGCATTCTACAGGTTGGACTCTTGGGATACTTTTGATACCATAGTACATATTTTTCATATTTTGGCTAAGGAAAGATCAGGGGTTTTGCGGCACTTGTTGGGATCCTTGTGGTGTTCTGTTCTTGATGATGTTTCTCCTTTGTTTACTGTAAGTTTCTTCGTGTTTAATGTATGCCATCCTTTCATTATGCTTCTGAACTAAGTTGAATGAGTGATTAAGGTTGAATCCATTGTTTACAGTGCTTGGCCTTTGAATTCAGTTAGTTCTATATGTTTTCAGCTGTTTGGAGAGGATCCAAGTTCTTCTTTGCCCTCTTCAGCTCCTCGTCGGTCTAATCTATCCATAAATCCAATTCGAAGCATCAAGATTGTCACCTACCTCGCCCCAGCTTGAACTCTGCAAAGGTCTGACCTTATCCCCGGACCCAAAATTTGTTTTCCCATTACTCCAGCGAAAACCCAAAAAACCAAAAACCAAACATACCTATCTCTTTACTAGCCTAAAATCAGTTCTTATTGTAAGTCATCTCGCATCCTCTTGCTTATTTTCTCGAGATTGACGGAGAGAGCCCTCTCCTGTCCTCGTAGGGCTAGCTACGAGGCTGAGCGTGGTTTGATGTAGCCTTGAGTTTTACTTCATTTCAGCCTGAGGTAGATTTGAGTGCTAACATAGTGGCGACCATACTGGGGACATCTCAATGGTTTGCTTGTTGATGTGTTTGTTCCACAAGTCTTAGACGGAGTCTGAAGTCACGCCAGGTAGCTTTCGAAACGCTTTTGTTATGCATAAGCGGAAGTAGATAAACGCTGCTTCAGTCGATCTCCGGTAAGCTTGTGTGTTGAGTACTTGATTTGTAAATCACCCCAGTATACTTATTCGTTCTAGACCTTTTGGATGATTGAGTCTAGAAGTCGAAAGGCTGAAAATAATTGATTGTGTTCCTTGTAATTTTTTTTTTCCGAGAAGATCAATACACTGGCTTCAAGAAGAAATACTAGGGCGAATCCTGACCCTGATCCACCAACAATATTCGAAAATCCGAATCTGATTCCAAGGACCCTTAGAAAACAAGGGAGCCAAGAGAGTTCTGAAAGAGAAAGCCAATTGAGTTTTGAGAGTTCCAGAGTGCTTACCCGATCTGCATCCTGTCTTGTCAAAATCATATATGTTGATGAAATCCCCTTTGATGCACGGTTTGAAACATCCTTGTTTATGAATTTTTCCGAAACTGAATTGTCAAGATTAGTCCCAGATCCATTGTTTACTGAAGATTTGCAATATAGATTTGTTTCACACTACTTGGATAGACAGCTGCAAAGTTCTATTGAGGATACTAATACTTTTGAATTTACTGAATCTGCTTCACAAGTTCTTGACCCATCTGAAATTGCATCAAGTTCACGGATCCCTACTGAACCTCCTTTTGTCTCTACCATTCCGGTTCAGCCTGAGTTTTCTTATCAGCAATCAATAGTATTTTCTCCGTTTCCATTGAATACATCTCATAGACCTACTACTCCTACTCCTCCTGTATCTCCTCGACAACAGATTGTTTTCAATCCACCAAGAGCTATGGCTGCTCGTTTTGCACCCCTTGTGTTACCCCAGTAGTTGAATGATATGCCCGCAGACTATCAGAGTAAGATCCCGACATTTGATGGCACTCCACAGAGTCTTCCTGCACAACAGCATGTAGACAATATGGCAGATTTCTTTGATCGTTTCGAGATTGATGAAGAAAATGTGACCATGAGGCTTTTTGTGCAAACCTTTGGAGGAGAGGTATGGAAATGGTTCAGAGCCTTGCCACAAAGAAGCATCGATACATTAGCAGAACTTCAGAGGCAGTTTTTAGACCGATGGGAGATGAAAAAGGATCCGTTGCAGATTACTTCAGAATATACAAACCTCAAACGTAATCCTGGTGAGTCTGTTCGGGATTATATCATTAGATTCAATACAGTGTATAATGCTATTCCAGATGATTTGAGACCGTCCAAAAAGTCCGCTCTCCTTAAATTCCCGGATGGCTTTGATCCGGAGATGGCTTATTCCCTTCGTGATAGAGATCCACCTACTTTAGAAGATATGCAGAAGGTCACTGTTAGTGTTGAGGAAAATATGAATGATAAAAGAGCACGGTTGAAAGCAGAGAAAAGAGTGACAATAAAGGAAGAGCCTTCTACATCTATATCAGAACAGCACTTAGCTCGTGAGTTGGAAAAGGCTTTAAGAAGAATAAATCTTGATAAAGCAGAAACACAGTTTCAAAACCCAAATTTCCGTGGCCAGCAGCAGCCACAATTCAGAATTAAGCAGCGTGAACAAAGAGCTCAAGAGCCAGCAGCCCAACAGCAGGTTAAGACTCCACTTTTGCAGAATTTTGTGAGTCATGATTCCGATGATGATGATGATGTGTCAGGTGAGAAAAATCATTTCTTCACTCCTGATGATTTGCCTATTTATATTACTGAGGAAGAGGAGTATGGTGAAAGTTTAGTTGTTCAGAAAGATGAGGATTTTATCTTAACAAATGATGCTGATTTAGAAGAAGAGTCAGATGAATACCAAAGAGGATATTTGAATGCATTGACTGCTCAGCAGAAACAGTATTCATTGAGGAATCGAGATGTGCCTATAAATCCCATTCAGAAAAGAAAGGAAGCTTCAGCACCAAAAACAGATTCACCAATACCACAGAAAAGAGGGAAAGAGACAATTGACCCCGCAGCAAGTAAAGTATCATCAGCTGAGAAGGTAAATCAGTCAAACATAGTGAAAGACAAAGCTGAAAAGAAGGAGATTCCAATTAAAGAGGTTGAGAAGGTTTCAGCATTTAGCTTGGAAAATGAAATTTCCAAACTGAAAATATCTATTCCTTTGACGGAGATTATGAAAAACAGCAGCTACCGTAGTCAAGTCACCAAAATTCTGAACTTTGATCCAATGATTGACACGGTAAATGTTGAGGATGATCAACCAGAATTGATTTTTGGGCCTGCATTAAATGGTGAGTCTCCTGACAGTAATGTCCCTCCTTTTTACATCAGTTTGAGGTTGCATGAATATATATTGCATAATGCTATGCTCGATTCGGGTGCTTCACACAATTTGATGCCAAAGGAAATCATGGAAAAATTGGGATTAGACATTACAAGAGAGTATCATGATTTGTATTCATTCGATTCCAGCCGGGTAAAGTGTATAGGACTCATCAAAGATTTGGTGGTAAGTTTGGATCAAATTCCAGCGAAGAATGTTTTGATGGATGTGGTGGTTGCTGACATTCCTCCACGTTTCGGGATGCTCCTTGCAAGATCTTGGGGGGCAAAGTTGAAAGGTACACTTCAATTAGATTTCTCTTATGCTACAATTCCGGTCTTCGGTCAAATGAGAAAGTTGTATCGTGAGCAGAAGATGAAATACATGATAACTAGCAAAGAGAAGCCAGTCAATCATCCTGTGAACTATGTACATACTGATTTAGAGTCGTTTGTGTTGCTTGCTGATAGTTTTAATGATGTAGAAAGTCAATTAGTTCAGGCATAAGACATACCAGAAATAAATGAGAATTTTAGAGAAGTTTTGCAAAAAGAAAGAAGAGAAAAACAAGCTGTTTTGGAGCAATCAGCTGAAGACAATGGGCAGCAAACAGGAAAAACAGAGCCGACACAGTTTCAGTATTTAGAGGACGATGAAAATGGTCTTTGGACCATGGATTTTGATGGTGCAGTGGGCAGCGATGGTGCTGGGATTGGTGTGTGGATTCGAAGTCCAGTTTTCGCTCCTGATAAAGTTCCGAGCAATGTGAGAGTGTGTTCTTACAAGCTTGCATTCGATTGTTCTAATAATGAAGCGGAATACGAGGCTCTTATTGCTGGCCTTAATATTCTCAAGAAGCTGAATGCGAAAAGGATTGCGGTATATGGTGACTCAGAATTAGTGATAAAGCAAGTGAAAGGTGAGTTTCAGGCTAAGCATCCTCGCATGAGGGCTTACCGAAATGCAGTTTTGGATATTCTGAAGTTATTTTCTGATTATACTTTAACATGTGTGCCTCGCATAAAAAATGGTGTTGCGGATGGACTTGCTAAGGCAGCAAGCAATCTTAAGATTCCAATGAATTCCAGCAACAAGTTTGAGATACATGTGAAACACCGACCCACCGTTCCAGACAATCAGCGATGTTGGCAAGTTTTTGAGGATGATGAGGAGATTAGTGAATTTCTGCAGAATAAGGGTAAGTTTAAAGATACCTCCATAGATACAGAATGTGATAATGGTGTTGATGACATACAGATAAATCAAATGGATGTGCTGCAACTGAAGGATAACATCATTCCTAAGGGACTGATTCCATTGGAAGAGTTGTTTGATCAAGATGATGTAGCTCGTAAGCCTACATTGAGGCCAACAGAGAAAGGTGTCGAAGAGGTAAATATTGGGACAGCTGAGAATCCCAGGATGGTGAAATTGTCAAAGTCATTGTCACCAAAGGTAAGAGCAGGATACGTGAAATTGTTATCTTCATTTTCTGATGTGTTTGCGTGGGATTATTCAGATCTTAAAACATATGATACCAATATCATCCAGCATACTATTCCCATCAAACCAAATCAGAAGCCTTTTCGTCAAAAGTTGAGGAGGATCAATCCAAAGCTGCTACCATCAATTGAAAAAGAGGTAAATAGGTTGTATAAGTCAGGAATCATTGTACCTATTCGATTTTCAGATTGGATATCAAACTTGGTGCCCGTGAGAAAGAAGACAGGTGAGATCCGTTTATGTATTGACTTCAGAAATCTGAATAAGGTATCATTAAAGGACAATTATCCGCTGCCAAAGATGGATCACATATTGCAGCGAGTAGTTGGAGCATCCAGGATGTCACTACTCGATGGATACTCAGGTTATAATCAGATTTTAGTGCAGGAAGATGATCGTGACAAGACTGCGTTCACCACTCCTTGGGGAACATTTCATTACGCAAAGATGTCGTTCGGTTTAAAGAATGCAGGCGCTACCTTTCAGCGTGCAATGGACATGGCTTTTGCCAATGAGAAAGATGTGTTTTTGGTTTTTTACCTTGATGATCTAACTGTATTTTCTAATTCTGATGAGGAACACTTATATCATCTAAAAATTGTTTTCCAGAAGTGCAGAAAATATGGCATTTCGCTGAATCCAAAGAAGAGCCTTTTCGCCATGGATGAAGGAAAGCTCCTTGGCCACATCATCTCAAAAGATGGCATTCGAGTTGATCCTGCACGTGTTGAAGCCATTCAGCAGATTGAACAGCCCCGGAACAAGAAAGAGATACAGTCATTTAATGGCAAAATGAATTTTCTGCGTCGTTTCATTCCCAATCTTGCAGAACACCTTAGAGAAATCACGAACATGCTGAAAAAGGACAGTCAGATAAGATGGACAGAAGAGGCCGTTAAGTCATTCAATTTGGTAAAGATAGCTCTTTCTTCAGCCCCTATTTTAATCAGCCCCGATTACACACAAGACTTCATTTTATTTTCTTTCGCTTCTGAGCATACATTGGCAGCTGTTTTGATGAAAAAAAGGGATGGAGTTGAGAAGCCCATCGCTTTTTTCAGTCGGATCATAAGAGATGGGGCATTGAAGTATAATATCATTGAGAAACAAGCACTTGCGCTTGTAAAGGCTTTGAAGGATTTCCGTGTGTACATATTGCATTCCCATATTACAGCATATGTTCCTAACGCAGCAGTTAAAGATGTTTTGGTACAGGCAGATCCAGAAGGAAGAAGAGGTAAGTGGATTGCTGCATTGTTAGAGTACGATATGGAGATTAAACCGACCAAGCTGATCAAAGGACAAGGACTCGCCAAGCTCATGGCTGAAACAAATCTGCATGCTCTAGACATAAATTTGATTGCTTCCATGTCTGATGAAGATGAGGAAAGTACGTCAGTTCAGGTATCCGATATTTTTGTTTCTTCTCCTTGGTATGCTGACATTTTATATGTGCTTCAGAATTTGTCTACACCGCCTGGTATGCCTCGAAATAAGAGTAGAACATTGAAGTTAAAAGCTGCTAAATTCTGCATTTTGAATTCTGCGTTGTATTGGAAAGACCCTGGGGGTATGTTGTTGAATTGTTTGGTAGAGGAGGAAGCTCAAAGAGTTTTGGAGGATTTTCACAAAGGTGACTGTGGAGGTCATTTGTTTTGGAAGACCATAGCAAATAAGATCCTAAGGGCAGGGTATTATTGGCCTTCTTTGTTTTCTGATGTGTTCAAGGTTGTTAAAAATTGTCATGAGTGTCAAATATTCGAAGGGAAGCAGAAACTACAGCCTTTGCCTCTAAAACCAATCGAATTTAATGCACCATTCCAGCAGTGGGGATTGGATTTTATCGGAGAAATCCACCCAGCATCTTCCGGACAGCATAGATGGATCTTGACAGCTACAGACTACTTCACGAAGTGGATTGAGGCGATTCCCACTCGACAGGCCACTGATGCGGTAATTATCTCTTTCCTTGAAAACAATATTTGGTCACGCTTTGGGTGTCCTACTAAAATAATCACAGATAATGCAGCCGCTTTTAAGTCTAAGAGGATGGTTGATTTTTGTTTTAAGTACAATATTACCTTGGGACATTCAACCGCATACCATCCGCAAGGGAATGGCTTGGCGGAATCTTCAAACAAATCCTTGGTGAATATCATTAAGAAATTGCTGGAAATCAACAAGAAGGCTTGGCACAAAAAGTTGGTAAATGCATTATGGGCTGATAGGGTAAGTCAGAAAAGGTCTATTGGTATGTATCCTTTCGAGTTGGTGTATGGGACGGATACGGTTTTTCCTACTTCACTTGCTGTCCCGGTGGTCAGATTGCTTCAGGAGGCTGGAAGTGAAGAGGATCCTATGCAGCGGAAGATTAATGAGATGATTCATTTACAACAGACACGTGAGGAGGTATTTCAAAATACTTTCAAGTTGCAGGAGCGCATAAAGAAGATCTACGACAGAAAGGCAAAGTCAGATAAGTTTCAGTTGGATGAAGTAGTTTTGAAATGGGATGCCCGGAATGAAGACAAGGGAAAGCACGTCAAATTTGAGAATTTGTGGAAGGGACCATTTAAGATTGCAGCGTATCGGGGGAAGAATGCATTTCTTCTCAAAGAAATGAATGGATATGATTGTCCTGGTGGACCAATCAATGGTCGGTTGCTGAAGCGCTATTATTTCTGAGTACTTGCTGCTGATCTCATTGTCATTGTATATATCATTTTACTTTTGTTTCATTGCAAGTGTGCACTGATCTCTCATTTTCAGTCTGGGGCCCGGAGCGAAGGCTATAATTCTGGAAATAGAGGTTGGTTGGTTTGAGATTGTAAAGTTAAGTTTATCAGTCTTCTTGTTTGAAGTCATGTCAGTTTGAGTCTAGTCAGTTTTGGTCAAATTGCAGTCTATCATTAGTCAAATCTGCAGTCAATAAAAGTATCCAAAGTTTGTCTTGTCAGTTGAAATAATGATTCCATCGCCCAATGGATGAGAGGCACTATCTGACTCCCCCAGAGATTTGCTGTTCTTGGCATCTCCATGGAGCCACCATCCCCATTGGAGCCAATGTTAGAGTCGGTCCTTGCAGCCCTCCGTCAGTGATCATTTCGTCTTTTGCATATTCATTATTAGGTGTCTCGCTTGTTCCACTTCGTTGCATTTCACTAGGATCATGCCATAAAATGACGAGGGGGTCTGTTGTCCTTTGTTTCCTCATGTTTATACCTGCAGCGCTATTTTAAAAATATTTCCTCAAAAAATTATTTATAGTCATTGTCATTATGTATGAGGTCATTAAATTGTCAATAAGTGTCCTAGGTCTTGGTGTCTAGGGTTTTTGAGTCATTTATACACTAGTCATAAAGCCTGCAAGGTGAGGAAGGTCCAGTACTTGAAATTCTATTTTTATTATCATCAGCATTTTAAAAAAAAAATATACATTTCTAGTCCAAAACCCTGTTTTGGAACTAGAAATTTGTCATTATCATTTTGTAATAAATTGTAATTGTTCCGCCATGAAGACATTGTAAAAGCAGACCCCTGGTCTTTTCTCTAGCCAAGATAGTCATATCCCTGCAAGAAGACAATAAAATCATCAGTATCGATCACAAAAAGCCAAAGGAAGTTTGTATTTGAAAAAGCCAAAAGTGAAAATTACAAGAACATTTGTAATATGGGTTTGAAGTTTGATTTGAAATAAAATCTGATTGTGAAGATATTTGTGACATGTATAAAAGCCAAACAAGTTTCATTTGAACCAATTTCATAGCTCCCAAGTCGTGTTTGCAAAGTGGAGGGCCGATTTCAGAGTTTTGAAGTGCGTGGGCAGAGTTTTGGGGCTGCGCGACCCACCTTGAGGCAGAGCGACCCACCTGGGCTGCGCGACCCACGCAGAGTCACTTCAGCACTGTAGGTTTGTAGGTGCGCGACCCACCTGGGCTGCGCGACCCACGCAGAGCCTGCGCGACCCACGCAGACACAGAGTTTTGGAATTCAGTTTGCGCGCCCAGATTGGCTTGGAATCGACTCAAGCTACCATCAAAAAGGTTTCTATCCATTATTTGATATTTTTCAACGCATTTGTGGCATCATGGGTGGTTTCCAATATTCAAATGGAGGTTTTATAATCCCACAGTCATAATATCATTGTTTTTAGGGTTTGAAATGCAAATGAATGGTGGAAAGAACGTGTTTGTTATCTTAAGACAGTGATATGGTCAGCCTTCCATATAACATCAAAATCAATTTTCTCTCATACCCATTATACCACTGCAACCATTGCTATTGTTATACCATATGTAAACCCTTTGAGTCACATTGCCCATGTTTGTAATGAGTCACATTTCCCAATGTTGAAATATGCTCATGTCTTTGTTTTAAATGGCTCATTGAAACCTTTATGGTCATTACTCATAGACAGCCATATTACTATTAATGCCATGCTCTCCTTTGACTAGATGTGTTCAAACTTTTGAAAGTTGCCTGCTCCTATTTGGTTGAAATTTCATTTGCATTCAAAACAGAGAGGGTGCCTTTTTCAGTCCATTTAAAGCTGAGATTTTATCCATAATGTGATTCCTTGATAGTGCTTTGACGATGGGAATATTGGTTGAGTGGTAAACATACATCCTAATCTTGCTTTCACTACATTCATATCAGTGTACACATTGCCCAAAAACTTGATTAGAGATATGTCAGAGACAGAGTCAGAATATGAGCCAGGATCAGGCAGTGATTCGGTGGCTGAAGGTAATGTGCCACGGGGTTCCCGCAGAGAAAATAGAAGTGGTGATCATCGCAGAGAGGAGCCTACTTATTTGGCTCGGTTGCAGGCATGTCCATTAGCTATGGATTGTTTTCGGTTCTTGTCATGTTTCAGGTTTTGTGAGATGGTTGTACAAACCCGACCTCATCGTGAATTAGCACGTCTGTTTGTTCTTCATTTACGGGGTGATCGGGTAAACCTTGCTGGGGTTGATTTCATTGTATCACCTTTGACTATTGCTCAAGCCACTGGCATACCGAACATAGGCGAGGAATGGAGCAAGGGTAAGAAGTTAGAGAAATTTCACTATGAGCCATACATTAAAACTGGATATGTGGCTTACTTGAGCAGAGTTTTTCCATTCAGATTCTTGAGAGATGAGTATGCACCACTCATGAGGCTCATCATTCAGTATTATAGTTGTGAGGGCAGGTATGCTCGTCTTTTCTCATATCATGTTCGTTTGCTGATGCACTTCACAAGGGTGCGTATGATGAATATTCCTTATTTCATACACCCCAACATAGAGAGGATGGTTACATTTGTGCAGAAGAAGACGAGCCCAGTGCAGCAGTACAGGAGTATATATCATTTCGCTTTGATCAAAATCTTGGTGTCTCATCAGTTGGCAGAGCAGGGCATCACTTAGGAGGATTTCATTTCTAGAGACTTTTTCAGAGTGCCACAGCAGCCTCCCGAGGCAGTTTATGATGCAGGAGAGCCCTCACACCAGCCGGACATGCTTGAGGTTGAGCATATCATCACTCCTTTGGTTCAGACATATCAGCGAGGCCATAGGGCCTTATTTGCAGCGACACGGCGGGTATTATCTCCACGTGAGGTGGAAGGGGTCCTGCCGACTTCATCGACACGGCGAGTATTATCTCCACGTGATGTGGAAAGGGTCTCGCTTTCTTCTCCAGTGCGGTACGGGTACAAGACGGGGGCAAAGGCCCGGCGTACATGATGAGGCCCATCGGGGCCGGGACAGGTGTGACGTTACGTGATGTTGATACGGGCTCTCCTAGCTCGAAGCTGAGGGAAGTCATCCAGGAGCAAAGGGCCGAGAATGACCAGCTGAAAGACCAATTGCAGAAGGCTCGGTGGGTGATTAACTATTTGGAGCAGCGCAACAAACAGCTTGAGGATGAGCTCACATTTTATGAGGTGCGCCAAATCCGTGAGGACAGACAGTGGAATCGAAAGAGACCCGGTGACATGACACCGACTGACAGAGATACTGTACTCACGCATGTGAATATCCATCTGGAGAAGTTGTTGGCGAAGGCCAATCGAGACAAAGACATGCTTCGCCACATGAAAGGCCATTATTGGGCTGCCGCATGCATGTTTGCGGCGAGAATGAGGATCGCGGAGAGAGAAAGAGGAGAGGACTGGCAAGCCTTCGACGGCGGAAAAGGCCTAATCCACTTTGGATTTTGGCCGAGGCTTCATTGACTGGGCAGGAAACATGATGGAGGACCTCCGCTCCGAATTTGGGCAAATTCGGAGAAAAATTTGTCATTTTCAAATTTTTGGTCTAAAAAACAGGTTTTGCAGCTACGTGGGTCGCGCGCTCATGCGCTCGCATTTTTT
Source organism: Pinus albicaulis (assembly GCA_034641835.2). Classification (NCBI taxonomy): domain Eukaryota; kingdom Viridiplantae; phylum Streptophyta; class Pinopsida; order Pinales; family Pinaceae; genus Pinus; species Pinus albicaulis. The sequence continues at coordinate 16,520 of JAXQQM020088874.1, read as the reverse complement.
TGAGACACTTGCTGGAGGATATTTTTACATTTTTGGATTTTTAATGGTTAATTATGCATCCTCTGAAGTCAACTTAGCATTTCAACAAAATCTGGATGGTCAAACAGCTCAAAAACACCATGAAAACCACCTTGCTGCCACCTTTTGCACCAGCAGGGAGTACCTCTGGGAGAATGAGGTTTTTGAGGGTCAAATCAACTCCAAATTCAGAAATTCCACTTGGGTTGGAAATTAGACATCCAGGGCTTTCCAACGAGCTATCATGAGCTCAATTTGGATGTCCGGAGCTACCTCAAAATCAGCCTGGAACATGAGCGACCCACGCAGTTCAGGAGCGACCCACCTAGAGATTTTTTTGAGTTTTCAGCTGCCAGCTCAGTATTTCGCCTATTTTGGACCAGTTTTGCCTATGGATAGAATTCTTGGGTTTTTATGATGTAAATTCATGTTTGGCATGTAACTTTTGCTTGTTTTTATCTCTTCTAGAAGATTCACTCTCAAATGAGTAAAAAATCATGTAATGGATCAGTTTCCACTCTTTTAGAGGCAAGTTGTTAGCTGCCTAGATTGTAGTTCCATGATTAGAATTGGTTGAAACTGATCCCTGAAGAGGGAATTCGACCCCTAGAGGTGGGGAAAGGGGTTAGAGTGATCTATATATTGTAATTTCTGAGGCATTCTACAAGTTGGACTCTTGGGATACTTTTGAGACTATTGTACATACTTTTCATATTTTGGCTAAGGAAAGATCAGGGGTTTTGCGGCACTTGTTGGGATCCTTGTGGTGTTCTGTTCTTGATGATGTTTCTCCTTTGTTTACTGTAAGTTTCTTCGTGTTTAATGTATGCCATCGTTTCATTATGCTTCTGAACTAAGTTGAATGAGTGATTAAGGTTGAATCCATTGTTTACAGTGCTTAGCCTTTGAATTCAGTTAGTCCTATATGTTTTCAGCTTTTTGGAGAGGATCCAAGTTCTTCTTTGCCCTCTTCAGCTCCTCGTCAGTCTAATCTATCCATAAAATCCAATTCGAAGCATCAAGATTGTCACCTACCTCGCCCCAGCTTGAACTCTGCAAAGGTCTGACCTTATCCCCGGACCCAAAATTTGTTTTCCCATTACTCCAGCGAAAACTCAAAAAACCAAAAACCAAACATACCTATCTCTTTACTAGCCTAAAATCAGTTCTTATTGTAAGTCATCTCGCATTCTCTTGCTTATTTTCTCGAGATTGACGGAGAGAGCCCTCTCCTGTCCTCGTAGGGCTAGCTACGAGGCTGAGCGTGGTTTGATGTAGCCTTGAGTTTTACTTCATTTCAGCCTGAGGTAGATTTGAGTGCTAACATAATGAATGAATGATGGAATGATATAAGTGAAGAACCCATGGCATAATTAGATCTCTGTGTATACGCGAGTTTTATGAAGGATATCCGCGTGTATACGCTAGTTGTCTTCAGAAAAGTAGCGTATGGGTTTTAGAGCATGAAAAAGAAAAAAGTTTTAGTTTCCCCTAAATACTGATTCACCCCCCCCTTCTCAGTATTTTTCCCAAAAATTGGTATTAGAGTAGGTTCTTCTACAGAAGCTTGATCGCTTGAAGGAGATCCATCACAATGGGAAGTCAAGAAGGAGTGATGTCTATAAAGCCACCTCTATTCAATGGAAGCAATCTGATATTCTGGAAGGTACGAACAAAAGCATATCTGCAAAGTCTTGGTGCAGATGTATGGGCAATCGTGGAAGAAGGTTATCAATACCCGGCAAGTATTCCTACTGATGCAGCGGAAAGGAAGAAATATGAAATCAATGCCAAAGCAGTAAATGTCTTGTTAGGAAGCATGTCTGAACCAGAATTTGCTAAAGTGATGCAGCTACATTCAACAAAAGAAATATGGGACAAAATCATTCTAAGTTATGAAGGAGACACAAAGGTAAAAAATGAAAAACTTCAAACTCTTAGAATTGAATATGAAAATTTGAAGATGCATAGTGATGATAGTATTGCCCATTTCTTCTTACGTCTGGATGATATTGTAAATCGAATGAGGAATTTGGGTGAAACCATAACTGATACTACTCTGGTTGAAAAATTCTTAAGATCCTTGACTTCAAAATTTGACTCTAAAGTTTCAGCTATTGAAGAAAGGCAAGATCTGCAAACTCTTACTATTGTTCAATTACATGGTATTCTGACTGCCTTTGAAATGAGACAAGGAGTTCCTTCTCAAATCAGAGAAACTGCTTTTAAGGTATCTGCAAGAGGAAAAGAAAAGGAAGTTGTCAAAGAATCGAGCTATATATCCGATGAAGAAGAAGCGAATTTCGTGAGAAAACTTCAACTAGGAACTGGAAGATTCAAAGGTAAGCTTCCCTTCAAATGTTTTGAGTGTGGAAAAGTTGGTCACTATGCTGCTAAATGTCCTTATAAAGAAAAACATGGTAAAGGGAAACAATTTGAAAAAAGGAAGAGTTATTATGCAAATGAAGATGATGATGAAGTGTCCAGTGAAGATGAAGAAGATTCTGACCATGATCTGAAAGTGCTCATGGCAAAGAAGCAAAAGAAGAAGGCTACTCGAAACAAGAAGATATCTCAGAAAACATGTATAGCAGAAATTGAAGAAGATGAATCAGATAGCGATTGGGGTCCTTTGAATAATCTTCTTTGTGCAAACAATAGTGAAGATAATGAAAGTAAAGTTGTGGATCTAGAAGAAGCTATCAAGATCAAAGTTAAAGAACAAAAAAAGGAAATTGATAAGAAATATTCTATCTACAAAGAGATGATCTCTCAAATGAAAGAACAAATAGAAATTTTGAATGGACAGGTGGACAAGTATCAAAGGTTTCACACTTATGCATCCAATCGAATTAAAGAACTAGAAGCAGAAATCAACGATCTAAATGCAGATCTCGAAAAATCAAGAAAGAAGAATGAAGGACTTGAAGCTGCAATCATCTCTCTGCAAGCATATCTTGAAGCATCAAGTAAGAAGAATGAGGAACCTCTACAACCATTTGAAAAGGAAGGCCTTGAAGCAGAAATCATCTTTCTCAAAGAAGATCTGGAAAAATCAAATAAGAAGAATGAAGAGCTGCAACAAACTTGTGAAGAAAACGAAAATTGGTTGAAAGAAGAGATTCTAAATCTGAAGGATCAAGTAGAAGATGGAAGAAGGAAAGAAGAAAGCTTGACGAAGCAATGTCAAGCCTTGGAGGTTGAGGTAAACATTCTCAAAGGTAAATTAGAAGAAAAGGTTAAGCTTTTGAGGTTTCAAGATAGTACTAACATTCTGGACAATATTCTGAGTAATCAAAGGTCTCCTGCTATCAAACTTGGTCTTGGTTTCCATGAAACTATTAAAGGAGAATCTAGCTCACAAGGAAGTGCTAAAAATTCAGAGGATGTCAATGCAAAACCTGAAGTGTTGAAAGAAACAAAAGGTCAACCAACAATGATGAAATCTCATAGGAAATCAGTCAATAAATTTGCATGCTTTAAATGTCATAATTATGGGCATGTTGAAGCAAATTGCAGGAGCAGATCATTTCAGCCTCAATCAAATAGTTCCTACATAGAAAGGTACTCTGGTTTCTTCAAGGGATATTGTTTTTCATGTAACAAGTATGGACATAAAGCAGCTGATTGTAAAAGGAGGAAGATTAGAAATACTCATTATGATTTTTATGCTTATTTCTCTGGACACATGAGATGTTATTCTTGTAACAAGTATGGACATGTAGAAAAAGAATGCAGGTTGAACAGATATGAGAAATTGGATAAATTCCAGCACACAAATAGAAAGTTCAAACAAATCTGGAAAAAGATGGAGGACCGATCAGAAACGTAGGGAATTTTGACCCTACTGTAGTCATCCGCTTCTGAAGCTTACTTCTCTGATTGACTGCAGGAATGATGTGGGATACATTATGAGATTTAGTAATGTATCGTCACAGGGGGAGCAATGTATGATGTCTCTCATGATTGATTTGATTATTCTGGTTATATGTATTTCTGATAGAGCATCTGATATGAAGAAGACAGGTACAGGAACTACAAGTTCAGGGGGAGATGAAGGAATGTGAAAAAATTTTATGCTTCACTTTCCATACGCGGGTTCTATTGACAAAAGTTGCAGATACACGCGAGTTCTAGTAGACACAGTCGCGTATGCATTGATGATAAGAGAATTTATATGATAGCTGAAGATCTGGAGCAGAGGTTCAGGGGGAGCATCAGTCTGACTGTTAATAACTGTATTATTGACTCAATATCATCTTAGTTTCTCAGTTCTAAATAATGATGATATGATACATGGTTTCTTATGTTGAAGATTGTGGATGAGTCCTGTTTGCTTTTTGATGAAGAGTATTCATTGTTGAGATGAAAGTCTTATAATTTGGAGATAAGGGCAGTTCATGTAGAGATTGTTGCTGATGACTTACTGATGAACGTATTCAGGTTGCACAAGTTAAGAAGGAGCACTGGTTTAGGGGGAGCAGCAGGTTGAATACTAATGATTGCATTGTTTGCAATATGACTGCTTATTCTTGGTTATTGTGATACTCATGCTCAAATGATGATGACTTGGTACATGGTTTATTATGATGAGATTTTGAGCCTTGTTTGCTGTAAAGTATCTTTTGTGCTCACACTTGGATGAATTGGAAGTCTTATGATTCAGAGATAAGAATAGATCATGCAAAGTTTGTTACTATGGGTGAGATCTTTTCCATACATATGTTACTTCATGTTAAATCTTGAAGATCTTGATGATATTGGACCGCATGGATGATTGTTTGACACATATTTGAAGATGTTGTTCTGGTATGATAATCTCTCTTGGAAAGATTGTATTGATGCTGCAAAGAATCTGAAGGCTTGGTTCCTAATGTGCTTATGCTACAACCGTTGGATGACGCTAAAGATTACAATAGCACTCGTTTCATTCATCTCAATCCGAAGCATTCAAATATCTCATAAAGAAGCTTCAATAATCGCTCTTTCTCACGCAGGATCAGATCTAGTCAAAATATAAGATGATATTGATACGCTGCGTTTCAAACACAACAATACAGATATACGCTGAAGTTCTCGCATTACAAAACACGTATGTTCAATTGTCGACAAATTGCTTGGAGTCGTACTTCTCCGAGACAATTGTCGTTTCGTATGATAAAGGATGCTTGGTATCTCTGGTGGTGTTCCAGTTCTCATAATTCTATTTCTAATGTTTTGATAAAGATGCCTTGATGATTTGTTGGTAAAAGTGTTCAAGATGCACAAACTAAGGGGGAGCCTTAGTCATATGGAAAGGTTGCTTGGATGTACAGATTCAGGGGGAGCATTAGCTTTGCTGAGTATAATGCATTGTTGGCATTATGATGGTTTTGAAATATGTTCTTTTTCTTGAGGAATTTCTGGTGTTAGTCTTAAAGTTATATTTGTAGTTTGATGAAAAGGTCATGTAGAGATCCATGATGTAAATTTGTAATATTCAGTCATGTAAGGACTTGATAAATTTGTAAACCCACTTGGTTGGGTAGCTGAGTCAAATTTTGTAAACCCACTTGGTTGGGTAGCTGAGTAAAATTTGTAAACCCACTTGGTTGGGTAGTTGAGTCTCATATGTAAATCCACTTGGTTGGATATTTGATGTAAGTATGAGTCATTGGTGATAGGAAATTCATAGAGTCATGTACTCCATTGGAAAATATGTTTGAAGATTCAGCATGAACTCAGGGGGAGCTTGGTCTCTTCAGTATATATCAGATCTGCAGAATGCTTCTTCCACATGAGGAGAAAAGGGGGAGAGTATGTTGGTTTTTGATCCGCCCTTTGCCCTTGATGTCAAAGGGGGAGAGTGACATGGTGTTTGAATGAAGAGAAAGAATGATGTCAAAGAATGGGGAGAGTGACATGGTGTCATTGTATTCATAATATACCTATCTGTTGTGGTGATCAAACACCATCGTGGTTGCCATCAAGTACAAAGGGGGAGATTGTTGGCATTATGATGCAGAGTGTTGTCCTTGATGGCAACCCACTGAATGAAGATGAAGACGTGAGCATGTTGGCATGTGTTGTCCTTGATGGCAATCCACCTGATGAAGTTATTCTTGACCTGATGGACTTGGTAAATGATGTAAATCTGATGTGAAATGATGTTTGTTAGCAATATGATGCTGAGTGTTGTCATTGAATGGCAACCCACTTAATGAATAAGATGGCAACTTACTTGATGAAGCTGTGCTTGATAGAATATGTTCTTGATGAAGTAAATATGATGTATCTACAGAGAGTATAGAAGGTAATGAAGAAAGGAATTCAATATGTGTTAGATCCATGATGAAAAGAGTATGTTTCAAGGAATACGTGGATTTGTCTAGGAGAAGTCGCGTATGCACGCGGTTAAGTACGTGCCAAGTTGCATATGGGGAAAAGCGCTCAAAAGGGGCAAAACCAGGGGTAACAACCATGGTATTAACCCATTGTATTGGGTAATGATTCGTCTAAATGACCCCGTCCAGGAATACCATCGGAAGTAATGTAGTTTTGGCTCATGGTATTGAAAAAGGGGCTCATGGTATTGAAAAAGGGTAAACCTATATAAAGAGAAGCAATTCATTGTGCAAATCATGAGTGTGGGTGCAAGATGTCTGAGCTTGAATGAATACTTCTCTCTGAAGTAGATCTGAATGGAAAGGGTTACAGTTGAATGATAGATCTGAATGTATGATGCACCAATGATGAAGAAGGGGATCTAGATCTGAAATGTACTTATATTTGCTAGATCTGTTTAGGAAATGATTAGATCTGTGATGAGGCGAACATCTGTCTGAGGTAAAGGGTAAAATCTGAAGTGATGTATCTGTTGTGAAGAATTGCAATGACATAAAAGTCTGAAGAACCATACGCTAGTTCGCCGAAGAGGAAGTGCGTATATACGCGGCTTCGCTGAAGAGAAAGCGCGTATGCGCAATGAAATTGGATCTGTAATATGTACAGAAGTATACGCTGGTTTATGTGAACGGAAGCGCGTATATACGCGACATCGGTGAAAGGAAAGCGCGTATGCAAACTAGGGTTTGCTGAAGTCTGTGGTAAGAAATGTCTGATCTGTTCTGCTGGTTTACTGATATCTGTCAGTGAGTTATATGTATCTGTTTCATGGTTGACTGTGCTTAAATGTATGGAGTGGGTCCAGTCTGAAAATATGATGAAACGTGGCTTGCAAGTGGTGTCCTAAAGGATGCTTTGGATCCAGTGTGAAAATTGATGAAACGTGGTCCATAGAGGTGCTGAGGGTTGTAGCCTTCAGTCAGGGGGTAGTAGCTCCCTTCCAGGTGAGGCTGGTAAACGAGAGCAGGGGGTCGTAGCTCCCTTCCAGGAGAGGCTGGTAAACGAGTCAGGGGGTTGGAGCTCCCTTCCAGGAGAGGCTGGTAAACGAGCGCAGGTGGGTGCCTGCGTGCTGGTCAAGTCTGCGCCAGCACATATGTTGTAAGATGTTTTCTCTATAATAAAATATTGAAGGCAGAGCAACTGCAGCGGTGGTTTTCTCCCGACTTGGGTTTCCACCTAAAATCTTGGTGTTCATGTGTGATGCTTATGTGTGATGGTTTATTCTGTTCTTACTGCACATGTTTACTATTTATAGAACATCTAATGAATGAATGATGGAATGATATAAGTGAAGAACTAATGGCATAATTAGATCTCTGTGTATACGCTATTTTTATGAAGGATATCCGCGTGTATACGCTAGTTGTCTTCAGCAAAGTAGCGTATGGGTTTTAGAGCATGAAAAAGAAAAAAGTTTTAGTTTCCCCTAAATACTGATTCACCCCCCCCCCCCCTCTCAGTATTTTTCCCAACACTCTGAACATAGGAAAGAGACTAACCATCTGCCCCTGAAAAGAAGGTGCAACAATACATTTTTAACCATCTGAAGGTTTCTCTATTATATCCAACTGTAGAACCAATCCCTTATTAATCGTTGCTGAAGATGTGACTAGTTCATATTTAGTTTATCGGCCTTTTACTATCCCTCTGTCTTTTTCCTTTGAAGAAATCCAACTTTTAATGAAAATGCTTTTGAAGCCATGAAATTATGCCTTAAATGAAGAAAAGTCCGCTTTTTATGGAAAAGAGATAAGGGAAAGGGATGTGGGAACAAATCGCAGTCGCAATCGGAAGAGGGGAAACGTTTCAGAATAGAGTGATTTGGATATATGTGATGCGATGGTATAATCACAATAGGGGATTGGAGCGAGAAAAGAATAGATATATTAGAACGAGACACAAAAACTCCGATGTAATTGGAAAGAGTCCTTATAAAATGAAATAAAAAGTGAATTTGGGCTTTACAAAGGGAAAAGGCCTTTTTATTTTGAATGGGCAGAAAAGGTTTAAGGTGGGACAAGGAAGGTCATTCGCAATCGCAATCGGCATTTCCAAGCAGAGGCTAAGTGTTCGGGAATGAAATGTGCGATGTGATGGATAAAAGGGTGATACAAGGAGAAATAGGAAGAAATCCCTTTGAAAACTCATATACTTTAAAAATTTCTACTTTACAAAGGTAAAAGACCTCTTATTCGAAAATGCAGAAGGGCTTTCAAGGTGGGACTGAATCGTAATCAGATTCGAAAATCATAGGAATTCAAAGGAGTGGGAGTTTGGAACAACGAAAATGGCCAATTACGATCGTGCAATTGGTTGTGGGCTGTCCGATCGGATGGCCAGATCGACAGTCGAGATATAATCGGGCGGGGTCAATCACATCGGCGATTTTGTGATCAGATGGGGAAAATGGGGTTTATGATGAAAAAAAACTTTTAAAATTGTATGAAATAAAGTGTAAGGAATAAATGGGAAAAGGGGATGGGTTAGGCTTTGGGTACTTTTGTTCACTTAGGCATAAATTTCAACCCAGAAGTCATTTTTGAGAGTATAACATACCGTTGGAAAGCTATTTTCAGGCTTTTTCTGATGGACATACTTAGAACATGATTTGACACTAAAAATGCTATGGAAAACCTCTTTTAATGGACAGGGTAGTGAATTTGTAGAGATAGCAGCTTCTAAAGTGTGACTTATTACATATGATGACATAAAATTACATAAAGATGATAATAAAGGAAAAGTATCATGTTTTCACCTCAGAACATGGTTTTGAGGTGAAAATTACATCAAGCTGAATAAAAAATTTATTTGATCTTCCCAGATGTTGTGAATTTCAGTTTATTGACCTCCTCATGACGTTGCTAATATTCACAGATACTTGACTCATTAATTTGACCATGGTGATACCCCAAAACATAATGAGACCAACCCTATGACCTAATAATATGGATTTAGGAGTGAAAGTGAATCATTACTAGAGATCATAGAGAGGAGAGTCAGTAAGTGTTATATGAGGAAAAACTGATGAAACACCACTACCATCAATGAATCCACGACCTAATAGAATGGTGAAAATTTATGGTATGGGACTCCTAATATGACAATGCAAAAGAGAAATTTTGATCACTGATAGTAGTATGACTAGACTGACACTAACATTGGCTCCAATGGGGATGGTAGCTCCTTGAGGTGCCAAGAACATCGTAGACCAAGTAGCCTTAACCATTGGGCATGGAGTCAAAAAATACTGACACTGACTCAATGCAGACTGACTCTGACTCAAGACTAAGACTGATAACTAAAATAAAACCAAACTTTACACATATCATTCAAGTTTTATAGCCTTCACATCGGGCCCCAAACTTCAATGAATGTGTACTTGAAATCTGACCAAAAATAACATGGTATATACAATGATTGTGACACATTTTCTGATCCATTGTCTTCAACAGTGGTAGTGCTTCAAAAGCATACCATTCACTGGTCCTCCAAGGCAATGTTGGCCATCCATCTTTGAGAGAAAGAAAGAATTCTACCCCATATATGCTGAAATCTTGTATGGTCCTTTCCATAGGTTGTCGAACTTACCATGCTTCCCTTTGTCCTCATTCCATGCATCCCATATCAACACAAAATCATCCAACTGAAACTTTTCTACTTTGGTCTTATGGTGGTAGATCTTCTTTATCTTCTCCTACAACTGAATAGTAGTTTGAGACACTTCCTCCCTTGTTTTCTGAAGGTGGATCATTTGTTTGATCCTTTGTTGATTATCATCTTCTTCACTGCGAGCCTCTTGTAATAATCTCATGACCGGAACTGTAAGCGATGTAGGAAAAACAACATTAGTACCATAAACCAATTCAAATGGTGACATACCTATGGATTTCTTGCTGCTGACTTTGTCCACCCGTAATGCATTGATGAGCTTTCGATGACAGTTTCTTTTGTTTGCCTCCAGCATTTTCTTGATTATATTTATCAAAGACTTATTTGATGATTCTGCCAGGCCATTGCCTTGTGGGTAGTACGTTGTTGAATGGCCCAACACAATGTTGTATTTTTCATAGAAATCCACCATATTTTTAGATTTAAACGTTGTTGTGTTATCTGTTATAATTTTGTGAGGGCAGCCAAAACGAGATAAGATAGTTGGCTCTAAAAATTGAGTAATTACTGTATCTGTAGCCTGCCTCGCTAGAACGGCCTCGATCCATTTGGTGAAGTAATTTGTACCTGTCAAAATGCATCGATGCTATGTTGATGATGCGGGGTGGATTTATCCTATGAAATTGAGTCCCCACTACTTAAAGGGAGCATTTACTGCTTGAACTTGTTTCAAAAGAGGAGGAAGCAATTTCCTTTTCCCTTGGAAAATTTGACATTCATGACAACTCATTATTATTTTATACAAATCTGAAAACAAAGTGGGCCAATAATATCCTGCCCTCAACACTTTTTTAGCTGTATTTTTCCAAAACAAATGACCACCAGAATCACCCTTGTGAAAGTCATGCATTACCTTCTGAGCCTCTTCTTCAACCAAACAATTGAGCAGAATACCTCCTGGATCTTTCCGATAAAGAGCACTGTTTAAAATACAATATTTAGCAGACTTAAGTTTCAGTGATCTACCGTTGCTTTTAGACATCCCTAGAGGTGGTGAAAGATGCTGAAGAACATAAAAAATATTTGAATACAATGGGGATTGTAGAAAAAATTCTGAAACTGGGACAAGCAAGCCTTCATCCTCATCTTCTGGCATTGCTATTATGAGATTTATATCCAGGGCACATAGGTTTGATTGATCCATTAGCTTTGCCAAGCCTTGTACTTTGATCAACTTGGTGGGTTTGATCTCCAAATCATATTCCAACATCGCTGCGATCCACTTACCTCTTCGACCTTCTAGATCAGTTTGCATCAAGACGTCCTTTACTGCTGCATTAGGAACATATGCTATCGTATGTGAATGCAGGATGTATACTCTAGAATCCTTCAATGATTTTGTAAGGGCCAATGCTTTTTTTTCAATGATATTATACCATAAGGCAGCATATCTAATAGTCCTACTGAATAAGGAAATTCGATTTTCAATCTGATCTCTCTTTTGCATCAAAACAGCAGCCATAGTATGTTCGGAGGCAAATTAAAATATAATGAAATCTTGTGTATAATTAGGACTAATAAACACTGGGGCATTGGAAAAAGAAAAATTTACTAGATTAAATGACTTGATAGCCTCCTCACTCCATTTGACAATGCTATCCTTCTTCAACATGTTAGTCATTTCTCTTAAGTGTACAACCAAATTGGGTATAAATCTACGCAAGAAGTTCATCTTACCATTGAATACTTGAATCTCCCTTTTGTTCTGTGGAAGATCTATGTGCTGAATTGCCTCCACTCTTGAAGGATCAATGTGGATACCATCTTTAGAGATGATATGCCCCAACAATTTTCCTTCATCCATGGAAAATATAATTTTCTTTGGATTAAGAGAAATCCCAAACTTTCTGCGTCACTGAAAAAAACTCTCAAATGGTGCAAGTGTTCATCATCAGAACCAGAAAATATTGTCTAATCATCCAAATAAAAAACAAGAAAGAAACCCTTTTCATTAGCAAAATCAATGTTCATTGCTCGCTGGAAAGTAGCTCCAGCGTTCTTCAGTCCAAATGGAATTTTGGCATACTGGAAAGTTCCCCAGGGTGTTCTGAAGGTAGTTTTGTCTTGGTATTTCTCATGCACCAAGATATGATTATAGCCTGAGTAGCCTTCGAGTAGTGACATCCTGGATGCTCCAACTACTCTTTGCAGAATATGGTCCATCTTTGGAAGTGGATAATTATCCTTTAAGGATGCTTTATTCAGATTCCGAAAATATATGCATAACCTTATTTCTCCTGTCTTTTTATGTACTAGGAGCATATTTGAAATCCAGTCAGAAAATATAGTTGGGACAATGATACCAGCTTTATACAATCTGTTTACCTCTTTTTCAATGGATGGCAATAGTTTTGGTTTGATTCTCCTCAGCTTTTTTCTAAATGGATTCTGATCCGATTTGATGGGAATAGTATGCTGAATAATATTTTTTTCATACACCTTCAAATCTGAATAATCCTGTGCAAACACATCAGAAAATTTAGAAAGTAATTTAACATACTTTTCCTTTACCTCAGGGGATAATACCTTTGATAACTTCACAAGCTTGTGCTTGTCGGGTGTTCCAAGATTAACATCTTCAACTCCTTTATCAGTAGGCACCAAGCTTTATTTCTTTGCTAAATCATCCTGATCAAAAAGTTCCTCTAAAGGTATGAGACCTCTAGGAATTACATTATCCTTCAGCTACAATATGTCCATTCGATTTGCTTCAATTTCTTGACAGTCAACGTTATAATCACCTTCTATGGGAGTATCCTTGAATTTTCCTTCACTCTACAAAAAATCATTGATTTCATTGTCATCCCAAAGCACTTGCCAATACCTCAGATTATCCGGGATAGCAGGCCTATTTTTGGCATAAATTTCAAACTTATTTCTAGAGTTCATTGGAATTTTCAAATTTCTTGCAGTAGTGGCAAGAGAGTCTGCAATTCGATTCTGCATTCTGGGTACTGCTGTCAAAGTGTACTAAGGAAAATCCCTCAAGATGTCAAGGACTACATTTCTGTAGGCCCTCAATCGCAGATGTTTTTCTTGATACTCTCCTTTTACCTGTTTGATTATCAAATCTGAGTCTCCATAGATAGAAATCCTCTTTGCATTCAGTTTCTTCAAAATTTTCAAACCTGCAATCAAAGCTTCATATTCTACTTCATTGTTAGAGAAGTCAAAAGCCAACTTGTAAGGACATACTCTAACATTACTAGGAACTTTTTCAGGCTGGAAAATAGGGTTCCGAATCCATATTCCAATACCAGCTCCATCCTTACCAACAACTCCATCAAAGTCCATGATCCATAGGCCTTCTTCTTCTTCTTCTAGATGCTGAAATTTTGCTTCTTTCTCTACTTTATCTTGACTAATTTCTGCATCGTTCTGCTGTTCACTATATTTTTGCTGCTGATAGGGAGGAAGCTCAAAAATGCTTGCTGCTTTATCCTTTTCCCGTTTGAGGACTTCCCTAAAATTTTCTGAGATCTCAGGTATCTCATCTACTTATACCAACTGAACATTTTCATCTTTCAAACCACCATATGAATATAATACAAATGACTCTAAATCTATGTGGACTTCATTAATGGGATGATTAACTGGCTTCTCTTTGCTAGTGATCATGTATTTCATTTTCTTCTCCCTGTATAGTTTTCTCAATTGACCAAATACGGAAATGTGGCATAATAGAAGTCAAGATGCATGGTTCCTTTAATTTTTTCACCCCAAGACCTATGTAGAAGCATTCCAAACCATGGTGGAACATCGGCAACCACTACATCCATCAAAACATTTTTGGCTGGGATTTGATTTAAAGATACTACCAAGTCTTTGATAAGACCAATACAATGGACCCTACCTGAGTCAAAAGAATACAAATCATGGTATTTGTGGGTAATATCAAGACCCAGCTTCTCCATAATGGCTTTGGGCATCAAATTATGTGAGGCTCTAGAGTCCAACATAGCATTATGTAAAATGAACTCATGTAATCTAAGACTCGGGTAAAAGGGAGGGACTTCACTTTCTTCAGCTTGATGTTCTATGGTTGGACAAGAAATGAGTTGAAGATAATCATCTTCAACATTTACCATATTTGATACAGAGTCTATTTGCAAAACTCTAGACACTTGATGTTTGTAAGTATTATTTTTCACCAACTCAGTCAAGGGCATGGACACTTTCAGCTTTGAAATTTCATTTTATAAATTAAAAGAAGGGACATTTTCTACCTCTTTGAGGGGAGGATCTTTCTTCTCTACTTTCTCCTTTGCTGCGCTGTGCTGGTTCTTTTCATTTGCAATGTTAATCGTTGAATATGTCATGTTGGAGGAAGGATCGATAGGCTCTTTCCCTTTCCTTAGAGTATTTGAAGAATCGTTCTTCGAGTGCATGTATTTTCTTTTATGAATGGGACTGATCGGCACATATCTTCTCCTCAAAGAGTACTGCTTCTGTTGCGCTGATAAAGCATTCATGTATCCTCTTTGGAAATCATCTGACTCTTCTTCCATCACAGTGTCATTAGCCAATATGAAATCTTTGTCCCTTTGGACGTCTACGATCACTGAGTATTCTTCATCTTCTGTGAGGAAGATGGGTGCACCTTCTACTGTGAAGAAATGATTGGCTTCAATCACAGGATCATCATCATTGTCCGTCTCTGTTCCCTGAACATAATTCTTTTGAAAAGGAGTTCTGATCTGCTGCTATGGTGCTGCTTGGTCCTACGCTCTCTGTTTACTTTCTTCAATTCTAAATTGCGGCTGCTGATGTCCTCTGAAATTCAGATTCCTTATTTGTGCTTCAGGCCTATCTAAAATTGTCAGCCGATCAACCATTTTTTCGACTATTCGGATCAGAGTATCCATCTTGCTGTTTGAAGGAGACACTTCTTCTTTCAAAATTAATCTCTTTTCAGCTCTATTCTGCGCTCTTCTGGCTAGCAAATTTTCTTCTATGCTCACAGCTATCTTCTGCATGTCTTCAAGTGTGGTAGGATCGCTTTCTCACAGCTGAGATGCCATATCAGCATCGAAACCATGTGGAAACTTGAGCAAGGATAATCCCATAGGGGGGTTAAGATTGGTAGGAATATCATTATATACAGTATTAATTCTCACACAATAATCCTGTACAGTTTCACCCACATTTCTTTTAATATTTTCATATTCGGACAAAATTTTGAGTGGGTTTTTCTTTACCTCCCATCGGTCTAAGAACTGCGTATGTAACTCTTGTAAAGTGCGAATAGAGCCTACTGGTAAGGCTCTGAACCACTTTCTAACTTCACCTCCAAAGCTTTGGACAAACAACCTTGTGGTTACATTTTCTGCCTCTAGCTCATGAAGATCAAAAAAGTCATTCATCTTATCAACATGCTGCTGGGCTGTGATGTTTTGAGTAGAATCAAAAATAAGTATTTTACTTTGGTAATCAACAGGCATCTCATTCAAAACCTGAGGTAGAACTATAGGTGCATACCGGGCAACCATGACTCATGGTGGATTTACAACAATGTTTTTGCTACTGGGATTTAAGGGAGGTGTTGATGGAGGAGTTGAAGGCTGAGAATTGACTGATAGGAATGCTGATGAATTAGGGGGAGGAAATGTTGTTCCTGATAACTCTAAAGGCTCAAGGACATTAGTTACAGTGATATATGACTGAGGGTAATTCAAAATATAGTCATCAATTGATGTATTTTCCCTTTGAACTTCAATACCTGTAAGAAATTCTGGAACTAAAACTGTGTCGTCAAGTGCAGTTTCAGACTTACTTTTGAAAGAAAGCTCAAAACACCCACCAAAAGAAATATCTTCTACAAACAACCACTCACTGGGCCAGGTATGGGATCTGAATATAGGTCTAGGACTTAGTGATCCCTCTTGTCTTTTGACTATTCTTGGAATGAGATTAGGATTTTCAAACACAAGGGGTGGATTTGGATCAGGATTAGCCCTTGTGTATCTTCATGAAGCCAGTGTGGTTGAATTTATACTTTACAAAATTTTATTTCAGCCTAGCAAACTCTGAACATTTCCATCTAGAGTTCCGGGATTTATATTGAAGATATTACTGGGGTGATGAATCTTTTGTCCTAAATTCTTTCCCCAATATGGTCACCAGAAATGTTATCACCCAATTTGGACCTCAGACTGAAAAAGGAAAATCAAGGTAACCTCACACTGTGCTCAGCCTTGTAGCTAGCCCTACAAGGTTAGGAGAGGGCTCTTTCCATAAAAATATATTCAATGAAGTGTAATTAAAAACTGACTTTAGGCTAGGTATAATAATGGGATAATGTATTTTATAAATTTCAGGTTTGTATGGAAAACATGGGGCAGTTTGAAACTAGGGAATTAAATCAGCGATACAGGGTATTTCATGGGGCAAGGTAGGCAGGAAATTTAGAAATTAAGTTTAAATAATGATGGGATGGTAAGACTGGTGAG
>JAXQQM020084605.1:0-142371 GCA_034641835.2 Pinus albicaulis | reverse complement strand
GATCTAGGAAACTCCAGATATTTATGTTGAAAGCAAACAGAAACTCCATATATTTACGCCGGAGGCGTTTTCTTTGCGGGCTTGGGGTGAGCAAACACTATTCACCCCAGCCAATGAAAAGCTTTTCTTACCGCGCATGGAACCAATAAAAATTTTACATTTGCCCGTTCAATTGAGCCGCCAGCTGCACCAGTTCCTCCTAAAAGTCGCTTAACTTCACCTCCTCGCTCGCTGTCCAGTGAAGTCTTGATGCATTGGCATAGACTCTGGTCGTTAGGTTGTCTCGGGGGCTTTCCAAGGAAGTTCCTCTCACTCACCTTCAGATGCTGCGGGAGCACCTTGAGGCCACCACCGACGAGGGCACGCACCAATTTTGGCTCCGGCAAAGGCGTGGGAACAAACAGAGCTGGAGGATCATTGCCAACACCTTCTACAAATGGAGGCAGAGGTTGTGGAGCATTTCCATAGGGTTAACGGCACTCTGCGAACAATCGGCCCTCTTCTATCTCCAGAGGCATTGGCGATGGTTTACAAATATTGTTCTTTCCTTGGGCATTGGAGATTCTAAGAGGCGTAGTCATGATCGAGGAATAAAACAAAGATGGAAGATTCTGCACGGGACAGCTCAAGGGACTTGGCTGAGCTAAACAAACATAAGCAAAATCTGTTGGAAGAGGAGGAGAGTAATTGAAGTACATGGAGAGGCGGGCCTAGGTTTGAGTGAGACTGGGAGGGACTGATTCAATGACCCATGACAACAGCATCCATAGCCGCAGTGGCAGAAGCATAATTGAAGAAGATAGACAGAGGGAGGAGGACAGGGCTAGAGGCCTAGGAACAGGGGCAGTCATGAGGGTAATTGTCCCATTACAAGGCGTCGTGCAAGGGCGCGGAGGGGTCGTTTTGGGATCAGTCATACCCTGTGCCCTCTTCTACTTCCTTCAGCTCTACCTCAAGCGCCATCACTCTGAGAGAGCCCCTCGTGAGGAGGTTCCTCCCCCGCCTCGTAGGCCCTCCAGAAGCTCCCGGAAGCCTGTCTTGGTCTCGTCAAGGGCTGTCCATGTGATCGAGGACGAAAATTCCCCTTACTACAGGGGTTGGCAGGCATACAAGGAGAATCCCTATGATGCCAAACACAACCCGGATGGTATTATTCAAATGGGTTTGGCCGAAAATCAGGTGGGTATTCATTGTTTGGGGCAGCGGCTCTTTGTAAATCAAACGGGGTTTGTTGATATAATCCTTCGAAAATCAGATGGGTTTTCATTATTTTAATTGCACTTGTGAAAAAATTACAGACTTGTCACTGTTGTAGAAACTAGTCCTTTGGTAGGGATGACTATTATGGATAGAAATACTTCACGAAGCAGAAGTTTGTTATGTTGTGATAATCTAGTTAGATGGGTTTTTGTTCTCTGCACAGTAATCCTCGAAAACTGAGATGGTTGTTTGGTATTTTGGGTATTAGAATTTTGCAGACGTGATTGGTAGCTTCAGTGTACACGTTGAACCCATTAAAAAAATCTTGTTGCTGTCCATTGGATTTAATAGTAATTCATGGAAAGTCAGATGGATTGCCCTGGATTTGGTTTCTGATTTATTTGCACATGCATCATTGGATTCTCGATTCATTTGTTTTTCTATTTGTTAGCTTGGATGATGAGCTTTGGTCACTTATATGGTTTTTGTTTCTTTTGTTCTCTGTGCATTGTTAGATCAGTTATCATTGGATCTAATTGAAGGTTGGCTCAAGTCTCATCCAGAGGTGTCATCATGGGAAGGGATCGGTGATACGCCTTTGAGCTTAAGAGGAATTGCAGCCCATCAAGATCACTATGGAATGCCAATCTTGAGATCTGTATGTCTTGTTCTGTATTCTTTGTGCTATATGATTATATTATGCAAAAAATTCCTTTGTTTTGCTATGTTGAGTTGCAATCTGTTCTCTCTCTCTTAGCATTTTAACTTTTAAGTATAGTAAAGGATGATAATGATACATAATTATGATTCACAATCAGCCCAAGTTTCTGATTGCAATAAAGGCCCATATTTTCTCCTTTTGCTTCACCAGCCCCAAAACTGTGTCCTTATCATTGAGAATGTTATATGTGTATTGGTAGGATGGTGGACATTGTTCTTGTGCTCGGTATTTGGTTTCTTGTCAAGAAATACATCTTAACTGTTAGACTGGACTCATGTCATTTAAAGAGGATGGGAAGAGTAATGCGGAAAATTGAAATGTGGTGAGAAAATTGTGAAAGCCCTTGCGCTTTTCTAAGTCTTTTGAACTCACTTAGTAATTGATACGTTCAACTGCAAAACAGTTGTGCCCTTATAAATATATATGACAGGTATCTCAGGTCAATTTATTGTTTAGCCATTTGGTCAAATCACCCACAATTAACAATTATATATTACCAATGTAGATTCATGTCAACCCTAGATCTGTCAAGCCCCAAAAGAGATCAAATATTTTGAACTGTAAATATTTTTATGCTTTCAGATGATCTAGGCTTGTCGTAGACTCGTTCAAGTGAGTAGAATTAAGATACAATATATTATTGCAAAATACCATCTCTATGGTTTTTCTATTTAGGTCTAAATCTGGCATCTCTCCTTTTATTTCTCTATATAACAGTTTTTATATTAGGCGTATATATCAAATCTGTCTTTCATGTACATTCAGGTATTTTTATTTTCATTTGGCTAACATGTAGTAGTACTATTATTAGTTTTACAAGTAGGTACTATTATTATTTTTACAAGTATTACATATTTTTTTTATGAAGTCGACATATGATGATGTGAGTGTTACCCCACGTATGTGATGACATCTCTATCATTCTGGGATGTAAATCTAGCGCCTTTTGGCAAGCAATTAAATTCGCTGGAGTTAGTGATATTTAGAGTGAAGATTGCAGGTAGAAGAACATGAACACAACAGATCCAAGTGAGTAGACCGTTAAGGAGCCATAAAATGGGCAAGAAGAGTATTTTGTTGAGGAAGAAACCTACAACATCGTACATTGCAGAAGTGGTGGTTGAAAATGTGTATCGCCCATATCAATAGATTGATGAAAATATTGGAGCAGTTGGAGTAGAGATATGACTAGTATAGATTTCTCTTAACTCTAGATCCATCAAGTGCCAAAAGGATCAAATCTCGCAAGGTGCAAACTTTTATTAGTACGAAAAACTATAGGAAAGGTTTGCACTTTAAACGGATTTGATCCCTCTTGAAACTGAATAGATCCTGAGTGAAGATGGATCTATACTGGTTTATTTTGTTACAGTGATTCCCTTTTATAGTCAGCGATTCATTTTTCACTTAAGTCATTTTTTTAGATTTAATTTGTTAGCATTACAGCCTTGACAAATGGTTGTAGAGAATCTAAATACCTCAGATGTATCATATCAAATTCATTGACTACAAAGTACAAACCACAAAGAGAAACAACAAAGAAAAGTACCTGTGAGATTCCGATGACCAGTGATGCCCTTGAGCATTATTATTATTACTTTATTTTTGTTTTGTAAAATGTTATCGTGGACCAACATATGGGGACAGATGTTACAATTTGACAATTTCTTCAATATTGAGCTATTAGTATAGATTTATTTTGTAATTGTATTTATGATTCCCGAATTTAATATATATATTTTTATTTTAATTGTGAGCATACATTATATATTTTTTATGTTAATTAATATTTTTGGGGTGATATGTGCAACATACATGACACATCTCACCCACCTGAGCTGTAGAAAGTGCCTTTTGGTGCAGATATGAATGGGTACACTTGCCATTATCTCTACACTCGAGCTTTTTTCTGGTCTATATAGGTGAATAGGTCCCTAGAGCAAGGCATCATTAGATAGTCCTTGAATAAATATATCTCCTACTTTTATAGGTTCCAGGCATAAAGGATTATCCCTTCCATTTGTCTTCTCAAGATAGGTGGTGTATGATCTATCACTTGGAAACAGTGTGCTTCTCCTGGTATTCATGATATTTTGGGTCATTTTCTAAATAAAGAGGTTATTTACCGAATATTCATTTTTTTATGTTATATATAGGCATATTCTATCATACACTCTGTAATTGTGCAATTTGTATCATCAAAAATGGTATGTGAGTTGGGTTGATCTCAGATTGGTGCTTCATGGAGTACATCATTTCCTGTAACTATAACTTCTTATGTAAAGATCCAATTCCATTGTGAGTCGTGACTAGACTATTGAAACAATATGTCATTCTTTTACAGGTTAAATTTTAATGGAGTTGGCAAAAAGTTTTAGGAGTTACAGTCCATACAAAGTTGTCTCTTAATGAAGTCACAAAGTGTTGATTTTTTTAGCTTCTGAAGGTTTTCTGCATAGGTTTGTGTCTAGCATGCATAGAAAAAATTCCTTTTTAGGTGGTTGTTCGAGAGGAGCAATTACTATGATTCCTTTCCCAAGTCTAACTTAGGAAAAAGCACATTATAAAATTTAATCGATTAATGTTGGGTAATTGAACAAATTTTTAAGGATACATATTTACGCCGGAGGCATTTTCTTTGTTGGCTTGGGGTGAGCAAACACTGTTCACCCCAGCCAATAGGAAGTTTTTGTTATCGCCCTTCGAGCAAATTAAATTCTGACAAATGTTGGCTCTTTATACACTTATGCCGCCGTTTGACTTAACGCAATGCCCGACGCTCGCTAAGGAACCAGTCAGCTGCAAAACTCTCCTCCTACTCCTCCTCACGATAACACTGGCCTTACTGTATGCACAAGGAGGAGAAGATGGTTAAACAATCAGGAGACCGATGTGATCTCTTACAACAGGAAAATAGATAGCCTCTGCAAGAAGGGCCAGACCGCTGAAGCAATGGAGATATTCTCACTGTTCAAATCTTCTGAGAAATTAATCAACACAACTAACTTCTAAAATAATTTCAAATGTTGTGGTTAGAGACTTTGCTGGCCTGCACGCTTACAAGAGCCCTTATGTGTGCCAAGATATTTACAGGGTTTGCATCTCTACCCGCTTAATAAGAGCATTGTTGTGTGCTATAGACTGTTTATGGTGTGCCAGGCGATTAATGTATCGATGAAGTCGTTGCCGATAAAAAATACTTAGACTAAATGGTGGATTAAGTTCCAAAGATGATGCTTTAACCAAAATAAATGACAGTAAATTTATGGATTTCAAATATAATGTCGTTGCATTATCCACCTCTTCTAATAATTCATACACAGCACCTTTCCTTCCGAATGCTAATGTTGTCTGAAATACAATCTCCATTGCATCTGGCATTTCTGCATTGATGTCCAATGGTCCAAGATGACTCAGAAGTTCCTCTGTACTTTCAAATTCACTCAAAAATTGATGTTCAGTTTCTAAACAAGAAGAAGCTACCCTCTGCAAGTCCCCTTCCTTCTGCATTTCTAGACTTTGTGCAACAAGACCCTCACTGGGAGAGGTTTCTATAAGGGTTGCATACCACTTGTGACATACAATCAATGCTTGTTTCCATATTTCTTGATACCATGGATAGAGCGTAACAGATGTAACTACTTCAACTGAATCAAGCCTCTCACTTCTTCTTTCATCGTTTGAATTGGCAGTTCCCTTATTGGACACTGGTCCATGTCTAAAATTTCGAGATTATTCACCTTCAAAATATCTAGTGGCAGGTATTGTATGCCAAGGACAGAAATCTCGATGCCACAGAGATGCAGAAGGCTTAGTCCTGAAAGTTTAGGGGAATACAATGGGCAAGTGGTGAAGACGGTGGAAATGCGGTGCAGCCTGAGGTGGTGCTTACAGTGTAGTAGTTAAAATCAAGTTACCGATCTTCACAGCAACTGGATCTTCACATGGCAGGAGGATATGCTCTATTCATTCCAGTGCGATGGTGGTAACGAAAACACTTACATCTAGATATGTGGGAGTTCTCACGACGAAGAGGAGCGGAAGGACTCAGGTGATGGTGAGGAACAAGTGTAAGCTTCAAAATGCCTTCACTCTGTTAAAAGTGCAGTTTCAGTAGGAATGGGGCGCCGCTAATGGAGGGTAAAACTAAAGGTTTAGTTGGGAACATTCTGCCCTTCAGATCCCGTAAATGCTTTATCTTCGTCATTTTTAACACGTGCAATGGTCCAACACAGTGCCTCGGTTCCCGTCGTCAATTGCAGGGGAATTATTATCTGGCCATTCTCTAATTCGCAGACATATTTTCAAACCCAGAGCCATACGAATGTCTGTTTTTTTATACTTTTACAACGCTGAGAGCTTATGTTAATTTGTAGACAGAGGAATCACTCTGGTTGACATCACGAATGTCGTATATATTTGGGATTGTTGGTATCGTTTCGTAATATTAGTGGCAAGATTTTGAGTTTCAAGTCCCTCTGTTTCTTGATTTTTAGCATTCAAAACTTCCACCATGTTCTTGAATTTTAGCATTGAAAACCACTGTCCATGTTTTAGAATCCTTTCCTTCTCATGATACTTATGGTTCTTATATAGTCATTGCATTTGTGCTCTACTCCAAGTGACCTCCTCCTAGATCTCTGTTGTTGCAATTTTTGGGACTGTGGATCATTTAAAACTATGCCCATAGCTTCCAAATGGACTAAAATTTCGACATGAAGGTGATATCCCTGGTTTGTAACTTTGTATCACCACCGTGAGGTCTCCTTACCGAACTGCTCAAATTTTGCTTTGCCAATATTGTGATTGGGAGGGAGCTCACACATATTCAAGGATCTATCACATATTGACAATTGTATAATCTTCGTTCTCTAGATTGGGGGCATTCCAACTGTCACAAAACTTTGATACATCAGAATTTTGGATACCCTTTCTTCATTTTCTATGTCAAGATTTATGAACTTGTTTAAATGCAAACCCTTGCTTTCCATGGATGCTAACATAAGGGCTTGAGTAACGTTAGCTCGATCTTGAAAGATGCCTAAATGCAATTCCTGTCACCAGGGATTCAGATTCATACCTTACTCTTCAAACACATTATTGAGAACCAAGGAGGAAAGATTTTCAATTTGCACTTTGCCCAGTAGGTCTACTACGAGGTTGGAGATGTCCTCAACATATATGTCATAAAATTGCTCTTCTCCTTCCCTGAGGTCAGAGATGTACGTCTCATTGCCAGCCTGCACTTTCTTATATGTGCTTTCATCGGCAAGGGCTTCCAAATGATCTCTCAGAACTCTAATTGCTCCCTGTAGCAAATTTTCAACAAAGAAAGGGGTCTTCTTGTTCACTTCTGAAATGTCCTAATCCATATGCTTGGCATCACCAGCTTCATTGATGGGGCAATTAGAGTTATTTCGCTCAACTTTTGTGTGCAAATCCGCCCTTGGAGCAACAGATACATCATTCATTTGTATTAAGGAAGAGGCACCCTTACAATCATCAACAGGGTTGGAACCAAAATGTATCCCTATAGGTCTGTCCTCAAAATAAATCTTCAAATATAATTTAGAGTTGCCAACATTTCTCTTATATTCATCTTCCAGGGGACTAGGACTAAAATCTATCACATGAAGTTTGTCAAGAAATACCCCTCAGACAGATGATGATGTGCAGTCCGTTGCTGAACGTGGATTGGGCAGAGAGGCAGATGCAGCGGCAAAGGTAGGGGTTTAAGTAGGGTTACTTTTGCTTTGCTATTTTGGCAATAAATCAGACTAATAGAAGTACAAATTTTCCTGTAAGTGGTCAAAAAAAATTGCAAGGCAATAGTGGTGTGTTTGATTGGCAACCATTTATGTATCCTTCTACTCAAATAGGTCAATGAGCCTCACTAATGCGAGCTCAAGTAATGTTTGCTCAACAAATTATCGAGGCCATTTTCCTCTTATTGATAGCACAACATAATTCATGCCTCCTTTCGGCGTTCCCTTGCACCTCCCGGTGCAATTGCTAGTTATATTAAAAACGAACACGAAGTCCAGATATTTTTTATTGTTTTGTTTCTTTGGTTGACTTAATTCATTCTTACTTACCTAAGAATATTCAAATGAGCGTGCAGAATATTCAAATGCGTTGCGTGCAAGAATACTTCACCCTTTGTTTCTTTGGTTGACTTGATTCATTCTTACTTACCTAGCAATATTCAAATGAGCGTGCAGAATATTCAAATGAGTTGCGTGCAAGAAGACTTCACCCTAATCTCTTTATGAATTGCGTGCAAGGTACTGGCTATGAAGAGTTCAAACTAATCTTCCTTTTATATATGGCAAATGACTAGTTGAAATTACTTTCAGCTGTGTAAGCTGCCTAACGTTTTTGTTTGCAGAACAGTGTACAGGCAGCCGCTTTCCTTTTCCAGCGAGCAGTCAAGATCACAGTAAAAAAAATACGTTGCAGATGAGCCGCTTGCCATTTTTGAATGTGCAGGAGTTTAAAAAAATTGAAGGACAATGGTCCCAAACCATAAGTCAACCTCCGGACCTGAATTTTATTAAGCCAGATTGAAAGAAAATCCCGCATCACACTTTTCTCCGTACAAGTCGCTGAAAATCGGACCCGGGGAAACTTATAGGGCGGATTTAATAAAAATCCCGCATCACAAATTGATGACATCAGCAATCACCTTTTGGCACGCGGATTTTTTATGAAAAAGAGTTTAATTTCTCTGTTTTGAAATCCGGGCTCTACGATGTGGTCAAAGTTATTTTTAAGGTTAGTTCTTTTTTAAAACTATGTACGTGTAGTCAACATATATATGTGCTACACACATATCATATAAAACAAACGTTTCAAAAAAGAAGGTGAGGCCGTGGGCCATAGTAACTCTGTTTTTTTATTTTAGTTTTTTTTTTTTAAGTTTTTAAAATAGTTTTATTTTAAAATAGATTTTTTTATATATTGTAAAAGGGTCTTGGGATATAAGAAGAAGAAAAGGCTGTGTGCATTTTTTGACTGGGTAAGTTTTTATTTTTCACACAGCAGTGAAAAAGATTTGTATAGCACAGCAGTGCTGAGTTTAGTTTGTAAGTTTTTTTTACACACAGCAGCAGTAAAAAATTTGATGTGCACAGCAGTGTAACAGAATTTTGAATGGCACAGCAGTGCATTCATTTTCTTGAAGAGACTGAGTATTTTTCCAGAGTGAAATTTTAGAGAGTGAGAGTTGTTTTTGAACTGTGTTTTGAAGCAGTCAAAGTTTTTGTATTCCCTCAGTCAGAGGTGATTTTGTAACCAAGTTTTTGAAGTTAAATGAAATAGTTTTTACAGTGGAAAAACTCTGTCTACAGTGACGAATTTTTTTTTATATTTTCTCTGTGTTGAAGAGGGAGAATTTTATTCTCCATTGTTGTTCTGGAATGTTAAATATTCCAACATGGTATCGGAGCTAGTCCAGGCTCTTTGAAGATCAAAGAAGCTGAAGGAAAGGAGTTCTTAGTTGCAGTAGCTTCTCCAGCAGTGTGAAGACTCAGCCAAAGAATCCAAAGGTATTTCTGTATACAGTTTTTGAGTCACTGTTGCAGAACAGTGAGCTGTTTTACATACACAGTCAAGTTTTTTTAATCATAGTTAAGAGTGCAGAATGGCTGGAGCCAGCACTGGTATGGGTATGGGAAATGTCCATCTCCCAATGTTTAATGGGAAAAATTATGACTATTGGTCAATAACTATGAGAGCTCTATTTGTCTCCCAAGACTTATGGGAATTTGTTGAGGATGGCTTTGAAGAGCCAGCAAATGAAGAAGAGTTTGAAGATTTGACTCAGGCAGAAAGAGAGTTGCTGAAGAGCAATAGGAAGAAAGACTCCAAGGCTCTCTTCTTATTGTATCAGGCAGTGCATGAGAGTGTGTTTCCAAGGATAGCAGCAACCAAGAGATCCAGAGAAGCATGGGAAACTCTCAAGATAGCCTATCAAGGCATGGAAAAAGTGAAGACAGCAAAACTTCAGTTGCTGAGGAGAGACTTTGAGACTCTCTATATGAAAGAGTCAGATACTATTGACTCATTCTTCACTCATGTGATTGGAATGGTCACACAAATAAGATCTCATGGAGAGACTCTTGAAGACAAGAGGATTGTGGAAGAACTCTTGAGGAGTCTACCCTCAAGATTCGATGCGATTTTCACCACCATAGAGGAGACTAAGGATCTCTCAAAGTTCACAGTGGATGAGCTACATGCATCACTGATGACTCATGAGCAGAGATTGGGTAGAAGTGAAAACTCATCTCTGGAACATGCCTTTAAGACCCATATGTCTTTTGGAAGAGGAAGAGGGCAAGGCAGAGGAAACAAAAGAGGAAGAGGCAGAAGCCAAAACAGAGGTGGAAGGAACAGTCCAGCAAATGCTCAAGGAAGGGGCAGCAATCCAAATCAGCATCAAGGCCAAGGCAGCAACCAGCAGAGTGGTCAGCAGAATGCTCAAGGGCAGAGGTATGATAAGTCCAATGTCCAATGTCACTATTGTAAAAAATATGGTCATTATGCTAATGAATGTAGAAAGAAGCAACATGATATGGGAAGTAGAACTAGTGCAAATTTCACTAGAGAAAATATCAGTCAAGATAATTTGTTTTTGGCTTGTAATATGGCTGAAGAAAAGAATGAGGATCTATGGTTTCTAGACTCCGGTTGCAGTAACCATATGACAGGAAACTTAGCAATGTTTTCTATGCTAGATGAGAGTGTGAAGTCACAAGTCACACTAGGAACTGATAGCAAAGTTTCTGTTATGGGAAAAGGGAATGTAAATGTTCTAACAAGGAAAGGTGCAAAGAAATCCATAGCAGATGTCTATTATGTTCCAGGAATGAAGTGTAACCTCTTAAGTATTGGACATCTTGTTCAAAAGGGGTACAATGTGTTTTTTGAGGATGATGTTTGTACCATCATGGACAAACCACCCAGCAAACAATGTATTGCTGAAGTAAAAATGACAAGGAACAGGATGTTCCCTCTTAGAATGAGAGCAGATCTGAAAAATGAAGAAAAGATAGCAGCAGTGGCAAAAGAGGCTATCCAAAGCGAACCAAAATTATATATAATCAAACAATTGTGTATAGCGTATTTTTTGTATGGAGTTAATGTTTTGGAAATAATACAATAATAGTACGTGCGATTTAAAAAAAATAAGTAAGATGCCATTTTCTGCAATCCAATGGTTCTCAAGTGGCTTGGACATAAATTGGCTCAATGCACTGCCTGCATAAGCCAAATCTAGTCTAGTAGTGGCCAAGTAGATTAAACTCCCGACTAACTGCCTGTACAATGTTGCATCTGCCTCCTTTGAACCATCATCACACTTAAGTTTAGTGTTTCTGTTGTAGCGGCATTGTTGCACCTTTACACTGATCCATCTTAAACTTTTTTAGAAGACTCCTGACATACTTACTTTGTGCTAGAAAAGTCTTTCCTGAATCTCTCTACATCTCTAGACCCAAATAATAGCGAAGTTCACCAAGGTCTTTCATCTTAAACATTTGTGACATATGCCCTTTGATTTCTTCAATGACTTTATCTATATTTCCTGTAATGATGAGATCATCTACATATAAATAAATCAAAACGATTCGCCCCTTTTCAGCAAACACAACATAGAGATTGGGGTCATTTTTACTTCTATTATAGCTTTGTTGCAAGAAGAATGAATCAATTTTATCGTACCATGATCTAGGAGTCTGTTTTAGTCCATATAAAGCTTTCTTTAATCTACAGACTAAATTTTATTTTTCCTATTTGACAAACCCCTCATGTTGCTCTAAATAAACTTCCTCTTTCAACTCCCCATTCAAGAAAGAAGATTTAACATCTAGCTAGTGCATTATCTAGTGATTTTTAGTAGCTAAGGCAATTAACATTATGATTGTATTAAGTTTAGTTACAGGGGCGAAGGTTTCCTCATAGTCTATACCTTCTGTTTGTGAATATCCCTTTGCAGCCAACCTAGCTTTGTATTTATCTATGCTTCCATCTACTTTAAATTTGGGCTTGTATATCCATTTGCAACCTATGGTTTGTTTAACCTCAGGTAATTCAACTAAATCCCAAGTTTTGTTTTTAAAAATTGACTCATGTTACTCTTCGATGGCTTCCCTCCATTCACTATATTCATTGGATTATTTATAACTAGAGGGTTCAAAAATATTTAACGTGCTAGTTATAAAAGAATTCTCCCTGTATCTTGCTAGAAATTGTGTTTGCCTACTTGATGACCTGGGTGTTGGAGTGGCATCTAACCTGTTCTGTTTAACTTTTGATGGACTTGGTTCAACAATTGTATCTGTGACTTTTGCTTCTTCCTTTTTCTGCTGTTGTTGTTGTTGTTGCTGCTCATGGCTTTCTCCCATTTCACCATTCCCTTCTTCCATTAGCAATGGAATGTCCCATTCATCATTGCTATCTACATTATTTCCATCATGAAACATTACATCTCTACTCGCAAAAACTTTATGAGTAGAGGGATCAAACATTTTGTAAGCTTTAAATTTTGTAAAATACCCAAAAAAAGTACATTTGATGGCCTTTGAATCCAATTTCTTTCTAACCTCCTTTGGTACATGGGCAAATACTTTGGATCCAAAAAATTCTTAAATGCTTAACTGCAAGTTTAAACCCTAATAAAGCTTCAAAGGAGTTTTAAATTCAAGACTCTTTGTAGGACTCATATTTTTCAAATACACTGCAATGTTTATCGCTTCAGCCCAAAATCCATTAGAAATATTCTTACCTTTCCGCATGCTTCAAGCACACTCCACGAGGGTTTTGTTTCTCCTCTCTGCAACTCCGTTCTGCTAAGGAGTGTGGGATACTGTAAACTGCTTCAGTATTCCATGGTCTTTACAATATTTGCTGAAGTCATCTTTCCTGTACTCTCCCCCTTGATCCGAGCGGAGAATCTTGATGAATTTACATGTCTTATTCTCAATCATGCTTCTGAACTGCTTGAAATATTCAAAAGTATGACTCTTTTTGCTGAGAAAATATACCCACATAAATCTAATACAATCATCAACAAATAAAAGGAAATAATAAGCACCTCCCAACGATCTTGACTGCATTGGCCCACATAAATTAGTGTGGAATAACTCTAGTATATCTCTCTGTTTTCTATTAACATTGACATGAAACTCATCTTTGTGCATCTTCCCAAGAGCACATGCTTCACAATCAACATGATTATGCTTTAAATCAAGAAGATCAGTGACCATACCTCTCTTCTGAAGTAACAACAAATCTTTGAAATTAATATGGCCAAATATTTGATGCCATAAATATCCACAGACATCCTTGATGATGTCAAGGCTTGATGTGGCGCACTTCTCACATTCAGCTTGTAAAGATAGTCCACACAAATCCTTGTTGCAATGGTCTTCATAGAATACAACAAATCTTTAACAACACAATATGATTTATAAAATTCTACTTTAAGGTTCTGATCTGTTATCATTGAAACATAAATCAGATTCTTATTAATGTCAGGTACATACATCACATTCTGAATAT
This sequence comes from Pinus albicaulis, assembly GCA_034641835.2. Lineage (NCBI taxonomy): Eukaryota > Viridiplantae > Streptophyta > Pinopsida > Pinales > Pinaceae > Pinus > Pinus albicaulis. The sequence continues at coordinate 128,888 of JAXQQM020084605.1, read as the reverse complement.
GCCTAATATTTCCATCAGGCAGAATTACAGGAACATTACCATGTCCTTTGATTGGGTACCCCTGTCATCGCCAAGGTAGATTTTTTCTCCAATGCTAGTTTCTTTGAAGTCTTCAATCCATTGTCTATTGTATGTCATGTGGGTGGGACACACTTGAATCCAAATACCACCTATCTACTTCATCCTTCTCATCAGATTCATCCATAAATAGTCTGAGTTCCTGGTTATGGTCATCATCTTCGAAGTGTCATGCATGTCTCTTATATCTCTACTGACCTTCATCAAATTTCTTCTTTCGACAATGTTTAGCCATATGGCCAATTTTTCCACAATAGAAACATTTTAATGGTGGATCATTCCTATTTGATGACATAACTTGAGATGGATTTGGCATTTTCTATGTTGTACCTCCACCTCTCTAACCTCCATTCGCCTTCCCTCTAAAGGGATTCCTTTTCGCCATTAACGCTAAATTTGAATTCTGGGGTTTTAATGTCATCCGCCTTTCCTCCTCTTGCATGAGAATCCCTGTCAATTCTTTGAATTTTGGGGCTTTCTCTCTCGCATTCAAGCTTGTTATAAACATTTGGTAGTTGTCAGTCATACCATTCATAGTAATTGTTACGAGATCAATATTATTACAGCCTCTCCAATGTCTCCAAGCTTGTTTTTAAGGTCCTTGATGCGTGAGATGAACGCATCTACTATCTCATTCTTCTCCACCTTGATGGAGAGAATCTTGCTTTTCGGGAACTATAGGCAATTTATATTTATGATTTCGTACAAATCTTTGAGAGTTGTCCATATTTCATTTGCAGATTTACAGTCTTTGATGTGAGGGATGATGCAGTCTTTGACTGCCATCTTCAACATCATTTTTTCCTTGTTCTCCCTCTTCTCCCACTCCTGTACTGTTGTAGCTGTTGTACCTGCTAAAATTTTAGGTTTCACCTCATCTCCATTCGCGATCCCCCATGCACTATGCCCTTCTAGCATAGTCCGTAACTTGAATTTCCAATTAGAATAATTGGAACCATCGAGCTTGTTGCTCTCGTTCAAGTATACCTCCATCAAATTATTCATATTGACAATAAAAAAATGACCTCCGACAATTGAAAGAAAATCGGATCTACCCAAGATCCACACAAAAAAAACATAGCAATGTCAAGAAATAGATCTACCTGATCTTCAACCACTCTGGAAAATTTGCTCTGCGCATTGCACCACGGACTCACAGGCTCCTCTACCACGAATTATTTTGTAGTGAGCTCATGGGCTCCTCTGTCACAGATCATGCTTACAATAATCCTCACACTTTACCCGTTATTTGTTACTACCTCTGCTGCCACGACTCTTCAGCTCCTCTAACATGATCTCATTGAATCTGCAAGCACGAGCTCTTTGGCTCAACAAGCAGAAGCTCTCTGGTTTCAATCGGCGATCTGCATCATGAGCTCTCCGGCTCCACGACGCTCCACAACACGATCTCTCTGGCTTTTTCAACACGAGCTCTCTGGCTCAACGACGCTCCAAAACAAGAGCTCTCTGGCTCCTCTGACACGAGCTCCCCGACTCCTTCAATCCAAGCACACTCGCTCCTTCAACAAGAGCTCTCAGGCTCTCTTTTCAATTGATGCTCCTCAATCATGCAAAGGTCGCGCTGGTTGCGCTGGACAAAAAACTCATAAGTGTAATCACTGATCAGCACGGTTTCTCTGCTCAATTCCCCGCTGATTTTGAGGATCATTGCCTTTCTTTGTCACGGGCCCGCGCCGATTGATGCGTCTGTGCTTTAGACGAACGCGCTGATGAATGTTTCTTCTAAAAGAAAAAAAAATTAACCTCACTAAGCCTTACCCTCAAGTCATTAGGGGCTTCTCCTCTGCTGCCTGGATACTCATAGGGATCAAAAGCATTCTAGCTTTGATTCGACCCTATAACTCTGATATCATAATAAAAATGTCAGATTAAATTAATGAAAGCATTACTGGTTAGCTCTACTCTGAGAGACTATACCAGGAGGGACTGCATCCACAGATTGCTCTCCATTCTCATTACAGATCAAACAATATATTTCTTACATGCAAATAGAGAAGTTAGAACCAATACCTAAGAAATAAGAATAAACTCATAATCTAAAGTTCTAGTGAACACTCTCTCTAATTAAATTTCTCCATTATCTTTAACAATATTACTTTTCTTTTTTTTAATGGTTGCCCAAGACTCATATTTATAGGCTTTCCATACTTAAGGGAGACATAATAAAGGCTTTGGGTTGTCCAAGTAGTCCAAATGCTTATTCTTAAATGTTCTAAAGCCTTGTAAGAACTTGCTTGTTTGAACTTGGTACTTCCCCACTGACATAATTTGTATGATTTGTTGCTTTCTCCTAATCCACGCAGCTTTAGAAGAGACAGTCACATGGAGAGAACTCTTTTGATGTCGGTTTTCTGTTTTTGGAGTTTATATGTCAGGAACGTTTTTTCGGTCGCCCTATTTTTGTTTTTGGAAGGCTTGATATGCAATACCTCTATTGCAATCTATTGTAATGCTGCAATCTTTACTGAAATTATGCTTTTCAATTTGGATCAGCGAGCATGTATGAAGCACAATCCATTTGTAATGAACTGTTTGTCTATAATACAAATCAGCGTTTTTTCATCTCTGAAAAAAATCGCATGAACCCGTAAAACGCATTGTGACTGTGTTTGAACCGGACTATATATATATATATATATATATATTATCAATTACTTCTGCGTTGTTGATTAATTACCTTCGCTCATCTATCTTGATGAATTAATGGCGTTTTCCGATGCTATCTGGAGGATTTTTAAGTAACAACAGAAATAATTGACCACCCCATATGCATTTCTATTACATCCTAGGTAGATATATTTGGAAAATATGAATTGTTCACATTCAGCAGTGTCATGGTGTGCGTATATAATTTGACTTAATTGACTTACCACGGTGAGCCGCTGTTATAAATATACGATTGCTACTTCTGTTTGCGAAAAATGAAAGAGAAATTTACCGTTACTATATTGCATTACCAAAAGAAATGGCAACTGCGATATTTTAGACATTTTTAATTATATTTTCTGAACTTCTATTTTTTTAAACAGGTTGTTGGACAGTTCTAAAACATTAGGGATGGATATCCAAGATGAAAATCACTCTCTCTTAAAGTGCCCTGTGTACAACAGTTTTAGGGATGGATATTGAGGATGAAAATCACTTTATGTTAAAGTGCCCCACGTACAACCATATTAGAGCTCAATTTCATAATCTTTGTTGCAATACTGACCTTCTTAGTCTTTTAAGATATCAAAATTATAGTGAGCTCTAGGGACTTCTCTCCAAGCTTTTCTAGCATAAGAATAAAATCTTAAATCAAACTAAATAACTCTTTTCTTTAGGTCTATAGACCAAAAATTAGTCTCAGTAGACATTAACCATCATCATCCAATATCAAAATTAATTGGTTTCATATTATTAAAAATGGTAATAATACACCGTCAATGCTCCGGCCCATTCAATCTTCAAATTTGTTTGTGTGAAGTAAAGGGAAGTTAGCATTTCTCTATTGCATTGCCAAAAAAAATGGCAAGTTAGCAACTGCGAGATCCCAGAGATTTCAAATGTCATTTTCTCAACTTTCGTGATGTGCGCAGCTCATAGTGTTGATGACCCCAACGTCATGTTCAACGAAGTTTTCGCTACATAATATTCAAAAATTTTGAATTAATAAAGGCTTTGTTTTTAGGTGATTTAACTTTTGAAGCACATTCAATCTTCAATTTTTACCCATGATAATATTGAAAGAGAAAAATAATTAATAAATGGGTTGGTTTAAAATTTTCCACATGATAATATTGAAAGAGAAAATGATTAATAAATGGGTGGGTTTAAGGTGAGTTAACTTTTTGAACTCGTGGTATTTAAAATTTCATTAATTATCGTATTTTGAACCAAAAATAATAATAATACATAACATTTTATTTTTGATACTAGTTTAATAATTTTTTTAATAAAATTATAATTTTTTCATTATTTTAAATACATAAATTAATTCAATAATCTTAAAAATTCTTAAAACTTCTATTTTAAAAATTAGACTTTTCAAAATATCACTTATATTTCAACAAATCATTACTTTTTAACAAACTCAACCTATTGATCTATCTAAATTTATCATAAAATAAAATAATCCGTTTACAAACCTATTGGAAAATTATTAGAAATTAATCAATTTTCACTATTATAAAACCTATAGTATTAAATAATAGCAATAGAAAAACCAATATTTTTAAATAATAGCAATAAAAAATTTATACTTGAAACATTAAAAATACACTTTTATAAATAAATATAATCAAAAAGATTTAAAAACTATTATTCAAATAATTATAAGACAAATATTTTTAAATAATCATTTTTTAATTAGGAAATTGTTTAAAATATTTAAATTACTAAGAAAAAAGAAAATTGTCAAAAACTATATTCTATGTTATATATTTGAGTGGTTAGCTATCTACAATCACACACTCAAGGAATTTTTCAAAGTGTTAAATTCATATATGCAATTAAAAAGATATTTTAAATAATGAAAATCATAATTTGCTTAAAATTGTTGTCTAATTTCAGTCAAAAACTTCAAAACATATAATTATGTTGAGATGTATATTTATTTGGAATAGTGCTTCTCAAAATTTGGTTTAATTATCAATAATTATTAGGTGGATGGTAGAGAATTAGCCTCAATATAATATTTTTGATAGTATGCACAAATTAAAAGTTGAGATGTCTAAATTCTATTAATTAAGCAAAATATAGTAGAGTGCATAGTCAGAGCTGAAGAATTTAGCCTATTCATGCTCATATATGTCTCCAAAATAGAAAAAAAAGGGACTGCCCTTGACAGAGAAACCAACCCATTAACAATCTAGAGACATCCTAGATGGCTAGCCTTTCTAAAGTGCTATTGAAAACTGGAAAAACTAAATTGATCACATATGTCCAAAAGGTAACTGTAGCACATGAGGCATGACCTTCAAGCTTTGTTGATGTCTTCATTCTGGTCCACTTCAGGTCCCGTCGATTCTTCTTCAGTGGGCATCCATAGATGCACGTTATTTCTTCCTCTTCCTTAGTGAAGATTTGTGGAGCCTTAGCGGAGCCTCGTCATTGTTAGCCCTACTCCAAATTTCGTCAGCTGATAGATTCCAGAGGTTTGGTATGTACATTGAAGAGGTTTTTACGGGCAGGTGCTTGAGCTTCCGTGGTGGAGGCGACAGAGAGTGAGGGATGGTCAACTTGCGGTATCTATGCTAGACTCTGGGCGGGCTAGGCAAGGAGGGGTCAAAGCTAGAGACGAGGGAGGCTTCTGCACCTAGGGGAGCAGAGGGAGAAGCTGCTAGCAGGGCATTGGAGGCGGAAGAGGGCTCAATGTCATAGTCGAAATGCCTATGCGCAATGTCGCGGTGCAGGTGTGCCGGAAGAAATCCTCTGAGGGATGGTCAACTTGCAGTATCTACGCTTGACTCTGGGCGAGCTAGGCAAGGAGGGCTTAGAGCTAGAGATGAGGGAGGCTTCCGCACCTAGGGGAGCAGAGGGAGAAGCTGCTAGCAGGGCATTGGAGGCGGAAGAGGGCTCGATGTCACATTCAAAATGCCTGTGTGCAATGTCGCGGTGAAGGTGTGCCGAAAGAGCTCTTCTGACATTGCCATGACATGGCTTCTGGCGTTGGTGAGGGGCCATGGAGAGCGCAGTTGATGCAGGCGAGGCAAGGGTGGGAGATACGGAGGGAAATCAATGCTTAGGAGAGCAAGGTGCTTAAGGATGGCAGTTGTAGGCGCGACGAGGGAGGATTATGCTAGACGGAGAGATCGAGGGAAGACTTAATAGCTTGAGCATCGAGCAGAGAGCCCAGGTTATGGCAATTGAAGACATTAACTGCCTAAGATGACGGTGCAGAGATCAGGATCTAGCAGCAAGACGGCCATGGATTTTCTTGAAGATGACATTTAATTACCACTTGAAAGTGTTAGGAGCTGGCAGGTTCGGACAGAAGAACGTCATATGCTGCCGTGAGAGAGTGAGCTGCGCGGGTGGCATGAGGTTTCACCCGAATCCGGGAAACTCCAGATATTTATATTGAAAGCAAACAGAAACTCCATATATTTATATTAAAAACAAACAGGAAGTCCAGATATTTTTTATTGTTTTGTTTCTTTGGTTGACTTGATTCATTCTTACTTACCTAGAAATATTCAAATGAGCGTGCAGAATATTCAAATGAGTTGCGTGCAAGAAGACTTCACCCTAATCTCTTTATGAATTGCGTGCAAGGTACTGGCTATGAAGAGTTCAAACTAATCTTCCTTTTATATATAAGCAGAAACGGAGCGCTCTAGTATGAAGGAATAAGCTAAACTTTGATCTTGATACTTGTAGAGGATGTGCGATGGGCAAGTTTGCCAAATCCCCTTTTCCCAGCAGTGACAGCAGAGCGACTGGGATACTTGATTTGATTCATTCCGATGTGAGCTGTCGGATGTCTCATGTTTCCTTGAGTGGATATGAGTACTATGTGTTATTCATTGATGATCACTCCAGGAGGACCTGGATTTATTTCTTGAAGACCAAGAGTGAGGTCTTCAAGAGGTTTCAGGAGTTCAGAGCTCTTGTGGAGACACAGACAGGTCGGAAGATCAAGTCCCCGAGGTCGGAAAATGGAGGAGAGTACACCCTTGGAGAGTTTGTTGACTATTGTGCGGAGGCAGGCATTAGGAGGGAGTTCACTGTTCCTTACAACCCCCAGCAGAACGGGGTTGCGGAGAGGAAGAACAGATCCATCGGAGGGGCTACCAAAGCCATGTTACATGATCAGGGGTTGCCATTGTTTTTGTGGGCAGAGGCCTGCAACACTGCTGTTTATTTGCAGAACAGGAGTCCGCATCGTGCCTTGGGGCACATGACTCCAGAGGAGGCTTTTTCTGGGAAGAAGTCTGATATTGGTCATCTTCGTATCTTTGGGTGTATCACATACTCCTACATACCCAAGGAGAAGAGGACCAAACTAGAGCCCACCGCAGAGAAGGGTATCTTTGTGGGCTACAATGAGACCTCAAAGGCCTTTCGGATTTACATTCCTGCACAGAGGAAAGTTGTTGTCAGGCGGGATGTGAAGTTCGAGGAGGACAGGGCCTTTAAGAGGTCACGGGAGTTAGAGTATCTGGATCAGCCAGACCCTCAGCAGCAGTTGAGTCAGTCACAGGGATCCAGTGGGCAGGGATCAGGAGGATCCGGAGGTACATCTATGACAATGTCAGGTCCGTCAGTGGGGAGTGGCTCGCAGAGTCAGAGGGGTGGTGCTATGGGCAGCACGCAGAGCAGTCCACAGAGCAGTTCACTGGGGAGTCCACTGATGGACAGTTCACACGGTACCTCAGCATCTACAGGTTCAGGTGCAGGCAGGAGGACAGCAGACAGACAGTCAGGAGTTCAGGCTCCTGATGTTGAGGAGGAGGAGTTTTATTCTCCGGCAGGAGAAGTGTGCTCAGGGAAGAGGAAGCCCAAGTGGCTTCAGGACACCTTGAGAGATGCCACATCTGTTGCTGAGCCTAAGAGGCCGGTCAGAGAGAGCAGACCACCTGAGAGGTTTTGTAGCCATATGGCAATGGCTACCAGCATCCTTGACTCTGAGCCTTCTAGCTATGAGGAGGCAGCTAGCCAGCAGGTCTGGAGAGAGGCCATGCAGGAGGAGTATTCTTCTATCATGAAGAATGACGTTTGGGAGGTGGTGCCGAGGCCTGAGGGCAAATCCGTGGTTACTTCCAGATGGCTTTACAAGGTAAAGCATGCTGCAGATGGCAGCATTGAGAAATTCAAAGCGAGGTTTGTGGCTAGAGGGTTCTCCCAGTTAGAGGGAGTTGATTATGAGGAGACCTTTGCTCCCGTGGCTCGATATACTTCGATTCGCTCCATTATATCGATAGCAGCAGAGATGGGTTGGAAGATCCACCAGATGGATGTGAAGACCGCATTTCTCAATGGCTTCATACAGGAGGAGGTGTACATTGAGCAGCCACAGGGTTTTGAGGTGCATGGGAAGGAGTCCCATGTGTGCAGACTGAAGAAGGCCCTTTATGGCCTGAAGCAAGCTCCCAGAGCTTGGTACTCCAGGATAGATACTTACTTGCAGAAGATGGGTTTCACAAAGAGTGAGGCAGATCCGAACCTTTAATATATTGTGATAGGTGAGGAGCCTCTCATTCTGGTGCTGTATGTGGATGACTTAGTCATTACAGGTGCAGAGAGACTCATAGAGCACTGCAAGAGAGATCTTGCGGCGGAGTTTGAGATGAAGGACATCGGCTTGATGCATTACTTTTGGGGTTTGGAGGTGTGGCAGGAGGAGGGGCATTTCTTCCTGGGACAGGGGAAGTATATTGTGGACATCCTTGGCAGATTCCACATGGAGGATTGTAGACCCATGTCAACACCGATGATCACCAACTGGAAGAAGCTTCATGCTTCGGATTCCGAGTTGGTGGATCCCACATTGTACAGACAGCTGATTGGTTCCTTGATGTATTTGGTCAACACTAGGCCAAATATTTGTTTTGCAGTCAACACGATGAGTCAGTTTATGTGTGAGCCTAGGAAGGTTCACTGGGTGGCTGCAAAACACATTTTGCGATACTTGCAGGGGACAGTGGATTATGGTCTGGACTACAGGCAGGGGGATGGAGTGAGATTGGCAGGTTACACTGATTCTGATTGGGAAGGTTGTGCTTCTGATAGGAAGAGCACTTCAGGGTGCTGTTTTGGGTTGGGTTCGGCAGTTGTGTCATGGTTCAGCCGAAAGCAGCAGTCAGTAGCATTGAGTTCAGCGGAAGCAGAGTATATGGCAGCCAGTCTAGCTAGTTGTGCGGCCATCTGGCTTCGCAAGATGTTGTTTGGCTTATTTGGTCAGCCGTTGAGACCTTCAGTGATTTACTGTGATAATCAGAGTTGCATTAAACTCACGGAGAATCCACTATTTCATGACAGGTCAAAGCATATCGGGATCAAATATCATTTCATCAAAGACTATGTTCAGAAAGGAGCTGTGAAGCTTGAGTATATTCCCACTGATGAGCAGGTTGCAGATATTCTTACCAAAGCCTTACCACGAGGCAAGCATGTCTACTTCAGAGACAAGATGGGTGTGGTGAGGAACACCTTCCTCGGTAAGAGGGAGTGTTGAAATCTGGTTACCGGAGGACAGGTGGTTCCCTAAGGCTTTGATCTTTGGCCTAGGGAAAAGTGTCCAAAAGAATTTAATTTTTCTCCTAAAGTGACTTTATAATTTTTATAAAGTCAAATTTAATTTAAAAGTGACTTTAAGTGATAAAGTTACTAAAGTCTAATTTAAAAGTGACTTTAAGTGATAAAGTTACTAAAGTCTAATTTCAAAGTGACTTTAATAAAGTCAATGTAAAATTAGAAAGGAAAAGTGACTTTGGAAATAAATGACTAAGTGGGTCTTTATTAAAGTGGGGTGAATTAAAAATAGAAAGTGAGATTTAAATGAGCATTTAATCTCAGCCCTAGATCTCAATCTATTTCAGCCATTGGATTTAGGGATTCCCCAAAAGTCACTTAGGGTTAGGTTAAAGGAGGAAAAGGAGGGAAAAGGTCATTCATTCTTTCATGAGCAAATTGGGAGAAGGAGAGAAGGAGCGCTGGAGATTTTTCTGAGCAGTGAGAAGGAGGGCAGCAGTGAAGAGATTTCAGCAAAGGTACAGCAGCATTTATTGGCACACATACCGAGGCAGAAAATCCGTACAGCAAAGGAGAGGCAGTGTTTCCAAGTGAGGCACAAAAATCGAGGAAGAGGGTACAACAGCAAGCATGCACTCCAAGGCACAAAAATCAAGCACGTTTTTCAAGGAAGAGGGTGGCTGTCATTTCCGGCACAAAAACCGAGGAAGAGGACAACAACTACAACTATGTTTTTTGGCACGGATTTCGAGAGAGGTTGCTGTACAAAATCTGTACAGTTCGTACAACAAAGTATGGTTGTTCTGGCACGCTTCCCGAGGTGGCCATACAGCATTTAATGTTGTCCTAAGGTGCTGTAAATTTTCTTTTTTTGTTGTTGCTGATTTGGCACAATTTCCGAGGCGGTGTGCAAGCACGGAAATCGAGATAAGTCTGTAAATTAGTTGCTGGAATTTTTTCTGAGTTTTTCCTGTTTCACTGTAAAAAGCAATATTCAAAAAAATAAAAAAGAAGCTTTCGAACTGGTTTTTCCCAAGAGTTGTAAGGGGTTTTTCCAGGGTCATGTTGACCAAAAATATCAGTGTTAAATGTGTTGAATAGATGTTTTATGCTTGCTAATTTTTATTTCTGCATTTTCCAGCATTCTGTAAATTTTCCAGAATTTGCGTTTTCAGCAAAAAATTATTTTCCAGTTTGTTGAATGTAAGGATATGGGAAAGGGCATTTAACTATTTGGAGAAATAAGGTGAAACTGAAAACCGGGGTGGGAAACGAGAAATTTCTACATCCATTAAAGGGGAGATGTGGAAATAATGGAGAAATCTAGTTAGTTCTAGATTTATTTATTATTAGTCATTTGTTGGAGAGCATTGAGATTGTGTGTTAATTTAGGATTTAGATGCTAGTGCTTAGGGAGTTGTTTAAACTCCCCAACATACATGTAATCCTTTAAATGTATGAGCTTTCTTGCTGGTTAATAGATGTGCTGAGTACAAACACTCTCTAGGTCGAGCTAGTCTCACCTGAGAGGTGCACATTTCATTTCATTTCATAACTATTTTTCCTTTATTTTTTTCTAATTGTACCATGATTGAAAGATATGTGGGGCATCAGGAGCACCTGCACAAAGCCAACTCATGAGGTCCTTATTCTCTATATATTTAACAATGATGATTTGATGCCAAAGGTCATCGCTACTAGATCCGATGGCAAAGACTATTTACTCTTCTACATTAATATGTAGATTTTTTTGTTTGTTTTTTTTATTCTATATTAATATGTAGATTATTCTTATAGGTTTTCATATCTTTGAACCTTTCCAATTTTGGATATATTTTGATATCATGTTAAAAAATGGGAGAGTAGACATTATTACACATTATTTAACAATGTATTCATACACATAAATACAACAAATGCATCAAACATGTTTACAGATAGATAAACTACCATGATCAGACATATATTCTTACACATAAATACATCAAACATGTTTGAAGATAGAAAAACTACCTTGATGAAGAAATAAACTAATTTGATTAATATCTCAATAACACACTAATAACTAATTGGAAAAAATCTCTCAAAATCAAACTATATCTCATAAACTCTTAGAAATTATGAAATAAACTCTTTGCGCTCTTCCTAATTATAACCAATCATAATAATAATAATAAATGAAATACAACACTTGTATTAAACAATGAACCAATAAAGTCAAAAGATAAACTCGGGTGGTCTTATTCATGAAAATCAGAGCTACTAAAAAATAAGTTGTATAATCCAAAGATAAATGATGTATTAAAAATCACCCTACAGTTTGTGAGAGAAAACAATTTATTATTAGGCATATTCCACAATAGAAACATTGAAGTCTTCAATCCATTGTCTATTTCCTGTCATGTGGGTGGACATAGATTAATCCACATACCACGTATCTGCTTCATCCTTCTCATCAGAGTCAGCCATAAACATTCTAAGGTCCTGGTTATGGTCATCATCTTCGAAGTGTCCTGCGTGTCTCTTATATCTCTGCTAACCTTCATCAAATTTCTTCTTTCGACAGTGTTTAGTCATATGGCCATTTTTTTCCACAATAGAAACATTTTAATGGTGGATCATTTCTATTTGGTGACATAAATTGAGATGGATTTGGCCTTTTCTATGTTGTACCTCCACCTGTCTGACCTCCATTCGCCTTCCCTATGAAGGGATTCTTTTTCAATCCATTGTCTGTTGCCTATCATGTGGGTGGACGCACCTAAATCCACATACCATGTATCTGCTTCATCATTCTCATCAGAGTCAACCATAAACAGTCTTAGGTCCTGTTTATGGTCATCATCTTTGAAGTGTCCTGCATATCTCTTATATCTCTGCTGACCTTCATCAAATTTCCTCTTTCGACAGAGTTTAGCCATATGGCCAATTTTTCCACAATAGAAACATTTTAATGGCTGATCATTCCTATTGGTTGACATAACTTGAGATGGATTTGGCCTTTTCTATGTTGTACCTCCACCTCTCTGACCTCCATTCGCCTTCCCTCTAAAGGGATTCTTTTTCGCTATTAATGCAAAATCTGAATTCTGGGGTTTAAATGTCATCCTCCTTTCCGCCTCTTGCATGAGAATCCCTGTTAATTCTTAGAGTTTGGGGGCTTTATCTCTCGCATTCAAGCTTGTTATAAACATTTGGTAGTCGCCATTCATACCATTCATAGTAATTTTTACCAGATCGATATTACTTACAGCCTCTCCAAAGTTGCCAAGCTTGTTTTTAACGTCCTTAATGCATGAGATGAACGCAGCTACTGTCTCGTTCTCCTCCATCTTGATGGAGTGAATCTTGCTTTTGAGGAACAGTAGGCAATTTATATTTCTGATTTTGTACAGATCTCTGAGAGTTGTCCAGATTTCATTTGCAGACTTACAGCTCTGATGTGAGAGATGATGAAATCTTTGACTACCATCTTCAACCTCGTTTTCGCCTTGTTCTCCCTCTTCTCCCACTCTTGTATTGTCGCAACTGTTGCGCCTGCTACAATTGTAGGTTTCACCTCATATCCATTCGTAATCCCCCATGCACTATGCCCCTCTAACATAGTCTGTAACTTGAATTTCCAATTAGAATAATTGGAACCATCGAGCTTGTTTCTCTCGTTCAAGTATACCTCTATCAAATTATTCATCTTGACAATAAAAAAAAAATGACCTCCGACAATTGACAGAAAACCAGATCCACACAAAAAAAAAAACACAGCAATGTCAAGAAACAGATCTACCTGATCTTCGACCACTCTGGAAGGCTGCTCTGTGCACTGCACCATGGTCTCACAGGCTCATCTGCCACAGATTATTCTGCAGCGAGCTCATAGTCTCCTCTGTCATGGATCACGCTACAGTGATCCTCACACTTTACCAATGATGTGCTACTGCCTTTCCTGCCACGGCTCTTCGGCTCCTCTAACACGATCTCATTGGATCTGCATGCACGAACTCTCTGGCTCAACAAGCAGAAGCTCTATGGCTTCAATCGACGATCTCCATCATGAGCTCTCCAACTCCACGACACTCCACAACACAAGCTCTCTAGCTCAACGACACTCCAAAACACAATCTCTCTAGCTCCTCTGACACGAGCTCCCTGGCTCCTTCAAGCCAAGCACACTCACTCCTTCAACAAGAGCTCTCAGGCTCTTCTTTCAATTGACGCTCCTCAATCATGCAAAGGCCGCATTGGTTGCGCTGGACAAAAAACTCGTAAGTGTCATAACTGATCATCGTGGTTTCTCTGCTCAGTTCCCTGCTGATTTTGAGGATCAGTACCTTTCTCTGTCACGTGGCTACGCTGATCAACGGGTTTTTGCCTTATACGAACGCGCTGATGAATGTTTCTTCTAAAAGAAAAAAAAAACAGCCTCACTTAGCCTCACCCTCATGTGATTAGGGGCTTCTCCTCTGCCGTCTGGATACTCATATGGATTAAACGCACTCTGGATTTGATTCAACCCTATAGCTCTGATATCATGATAAAAATGGCAGATTAATTAATGAAAGCATTACTGGTTAGCTCTACTTTGAGAGACTACACCAAGAGGGACTGCATCCGCAGATCACTCTCCATTCTCATTACAGATCAAACAATATATAGCTTACATGCAAACAGAGAAGTTAGAACCAATAACTAAGAAATAAGAACAAACTCCTAATCTAAGGTTCTAGTGAACACTCTCTCTAATTAAGTTTTTCCATTATCTTCAACAATGTTACTTTTCTTTTCTTTAATAATTTCCCCATACTCATATTTATAGGCTTTCCATACTTAAGGGGGACATAATAAAGGCTTTGGGTTGTCCAAGTAGTCCAAACACTTATTTTTAAATATAATAAAGGCTTTGGGTTGTCCATGTAGTCCAAATACTTATTCTTAAATGTTCTAAAGCCTTGTAAGAACTTGCTTGTTTGAAGTTGGTACTTCCCTAGTGACATAATTTGTATGATTTGTTGCTTTCTCCTAATCCACGCAGCTTTAGAAGAGACAGTCACATGGAGAGAACTCTTTTGATGTCGGTTTTCGGTATTTGGAGTTTATATGTGAGGAACGCTTTTTCGGTCTCAATAACACACCAATAACTAATTGGAAAAAATCTCTCAAAATCAAACTATATCTCATAAACTCTTGAAAATTATGAAATAAACTCTTTGTGCTCTTCCTAATTATAACTAATCGTAATCATAATAATAAATGAAATACAACACTTGTATTAAACAATGAACCAATAAAGTCAAAAGATAAACTTGGGTGCTCTTATTCATGAAAATTAGAGCTACTAAAAAATAAGTTGTATAATCCAAAGATAAATGATGTATTAAAAATCACCCTACAATTTGTGAGAGAAAACAATTTATTATTAGGCATATTCCACAATAGAAACATTGAAGTCTTCAATCCCTTGTCTATTTCCTGTCATGTGGGTGGACACACATGAATCCACATACCACGTATCTGCTTCATCCTTCTCATCAGAGTCAACCATAAACATTCTAAGGTCCTGGTTATGGTCATCATCTTCGAAGTGTCCTGCGTGTCTCTTATATCTCTGCTGACCTTCATCAAATTTTTTCTTTCGACAGTGTTTAGCCATATGGCCATTTTTTCCACAATAGAAACATTTTAATGGTGGATCATTTCTATTTGGTGACATAACTTGAGATGGATTTGGCCTTTTCTATGTTGTACCTCCACCTCTCTGACCTCCATTTGCCTTCCCTCTGAAGGGATTATTTTTCAATCCATTGTCTGTTGCTTGTCATGTGGGTGGACGCACCTGAATCCACATACCATGTATCTGCTTCATCCTTCTCATCAAAGTCAACCATAAACAGTCTTAGGTCCCGGTTATGGTCATCATCTTCGAAGTGTCTTGCATATCTCTTATATCTCTGCTGACCTTCATCAAATTTCCTCTTTCGACAGTGTTTAGCCATATGGCCAATTTTTCCACAATAGAAACATTTTGATGGCCGATCATTCCTATTTGGTGACATAACTTGAGACGGATTTCGCCTTTTCTATGTTGTACCTTCACCTCTCTGACCTCCATTTGCCTTCCCTCTAAAGGGATTCTTTTTCGCTATTAATGCAAAATCTGAATTCTGGGGTTTAAATGTCATCCTCCTTTCCACCTCTTGCATGAGAATCCCTGTTAATTCTTAGATTTTGGGGGCTTTCTCTCTCACATTCAAGCTTGTTGTAAACATTTAGTAGTCATCATTCATACCATTCATAGTAATTTTTACCATATCGATATTACTTACAGCCTCTCCAAAGTTTTCAAGCTTGTTTTTAACGTCCTTGATGCATGAGATGAACGCAGCTACTGTCTCGTTCTCCTCCATATTGATGGAGTGAATCTTGCCTTTCAGGAACAATAGGCGATTTATATTTATGATTTTGTACAGATCTCTGAGAGTTGTCCAGATTTCATTTGCAGACTTACAGTCTCTGATGTGAGAGATGATGCAGTCTTTGACTGCCATCTTCAACCTCGTTTTCGCCTTGTTCTCCCTCTTCTCCCACTCTTGTACTGTCGCAAATGTTGTGCCTGCTACAATTGTAGGTTTCACCTCATCTCCATTCGCAATCCCCCATGCATTATGCCCCTCTAACATAGTCTGTAACTTGAATTTCCAATTAGAATAATTGGAACCGTCGAGCTTGTTTCTCTCGTTCAAGTATACCTCTATCAAATTATTCATCTTGACAATAAAAAAAAATGACCTCCGACAATTGACAGAAAACCAGATCTGCCCCAAATCCACAAAAAAAAAACACAGCAATGTTAAGAAACAGATCTACCTGATCTTCGACCACTCTGGAAGGCTGCTCTGTGCACTGCACCATGGTCTCACAGGCTCGTCTGCCACAGATTCTTCTGCAGCGAGCTCACGGGCTCCTCTGTCATGGATCATGCTACAGTGATCCTCACACTTTACCAGTGATCTGCTACTACCTTTTCTGTCACGGCTCTTCGGCTCCTCTGACACGATCTCATTGGATCTGCATGCACGAACTCTCTGGCTCAACAGGCAGAAGCTCTATGTCTTCAATCGACGATCTCCATCACGAGCTCTCCGGCTCCATGACGCTCCACAACACGAGCTCTCTAGCTCAACGACACTCCAAAACACAATCTCTTTGGCTCCTCTGACACGAGCTCCCTGGCTCCTTCAATCCAAGCACACTCGCTCCTTCAATAAGAGCTCTCAGGCTCTCCTTTCAATTGACGCTCCTCAATCATGCAAAGGCCGCACTGGTTGCACTGGACAAAAAGCTCGTAAGTGTCATAACTGATCATCGTGGTTTCTCTACTTGGTTCCCTACTGATTTTGAGGATCAGTGCCTTTCTCTTTCACGGGCCTACGCTGATCGATGCGTTTGTGCCTTAGACGAACGCGATGATGAATGTTTCTTCTAAAAGAAAAAAAAACTGCCTCACTTAGCCTCACCCTCATGTCATTAGGGGCTTCTCCTCTGCCGCTTGGATACTCACAGGGATCAAACGCACTTTGGCTTTGATTCAACCCTATAGCTTTGATATCATGATGAAAATGGCAGATTAATTAATGAAAGCATTACTGGTTAGCTCTACTTTGAGAGACTACACCAGGAGGGACTGCATCCACAGATCACTCTCCATTCTCATTACAGATCAAACAATATATAGCTTACATGCAAACAGAGTAGTTAGAACCAATACCTAAGAAATAAGAACAAACTCCTAAACTAAGGTTCTAGTGAACACTCTCTCTAATTAAGTTTTTCCATTATCTTCAACAATATTACTTTTCTTTTCTTTAATAACTGCCCCATACTCATATTTATAGGCTTTCCATACTTAAGGGAGACATAATAAAGGCTTTGGGTTGTCCAAGTAGTCCAAATACTTATTCTTAAATGTTCTAAAGCCTTGTAAGAACTTGCTTGTTTGAACTGTTAGTTTTAATAACTTAATAAAAATACATGCATAAACAATTTTATGCTCAGTAAAAAAAAAAAATGAATAAACAATTTTATGCTCAGTAAATACATATAAAATGTAAAAACTTTAAGCAATTTTACTGAGATGTAAGGTTTAATAAAATCTTAATAAAGATTCTTTAATGTTTTTAATGTAAGCAACTAAAAACAATCCTTAAATGCCGAGTTAAAAACTATATATGCGGAAAATAAAACTATAATGTCCAGTAAAAATTACATACCTCCAGCCATTGGTTTTATCCACACTCACAAGTTGTAAATTTAGCCGTAGGAACAATACTCGAAATCACAGCAACGGGCTTCAAAACCTTGACGTTTGACTTTGTGTTGGGCCTCTCAAATTTTCTCTTTAGAAATGTTTCAAACTGGAAGTAACAATCCCATATAACTCACGCTTCCGATTTTGCAAAGAGACAAAAGACTTTAAACAGAGTTATAGCAGCGGTGACAAATAAAACACGGTGCACTCAGACTTGAAAGCATTTCAGCCTTGCTCGATAGAATATAGGAAAACCGAACACATAAACTTCACATAAGCAGAAAAGAAGAATATAGGAAATCTGAAGGCTCTTCCAAGCTCAGCTAACTTTAGCTTGATGGTGTAAAACTGAAGGGATTGAATTAGTGAGCTTGGGGACCAAACAGAAATTTTATAGCCTAGCTTCCATCAAGCTTTTGTTGGCTATGTGTCAAATGCTCCACTGATCATGGTAGAGAACTGCAGTGGGAGTAATGGACCACTTTAGAAGCTCCCAACAAGAAATTAATGAACTGCAGTTGATTTCCATAATTTAAGGAAATTACTGCAGTTAGTTTCCAAAAATTAAGGAAATCACTTCAATTATTTTCCAGATATTTACTCCAGTTGTTTCCAGAAATAAAGGGAGTAGTCCTGAAATTGGGCAATGGATGAGGGAGCATAACATTCTCCCACTTGGTCCATACTTCCACTCTTAATGTCTCATCTAAAAACCCATTGATAATCTGTATTAAGTAATAGATACATGAATCATGGCGATAAGTCCTCTAATGATGAGTATTATCTTCCATGTATTACTATGTATTTATTCTTATTAAAATTTATGTGGCAACAATTTCTTAATGAATAAACCCCATGTTTATTCTTGGTCCTACATAGATGAATTCTCTCAAATCAAATTAAAGTGCACATAAATATGAGAAAAAACATCACAATAATTAAGAATTTCATTAAAAATAACATTGTTCATACAATGAGAATTTACATAATGGAACCAAGTCCCATATTCATTACATGATCCTTGAATTTAAACGGTGGCATGCCCTTAGTCAAAGGATCAGTGATCATCAACTCAGTGCTAATGTGCTCAATGACCACTTTCTTTTCTTTAACACGTTCCCTTATAGCTAAATACTTAATGTTGATGTGTTTATTTAGACTCCCAATCTTATTGTTCTTAGCCATTAAAACAACAGATGAATTGTCACAATATATTCTCAATGGCTTAGAGATAGAATCCATAATTCTAAGCCCAGAAATGAAATTCTTAAGCCATACACCATCTAAAGTAGCCTCAAAATAGGAGACGAACTCGGCTTCCATAGTAGAAGTGGCAATCAAGGTCTGCTTGGCACTCCTCCATGATACAACTCCACCGGCCATCATAAAAATGTATCCTGATGTTGATTTGCGTGAATCAACACATCCAGCAAAGTCAGAATCTGAGTAGCCAATCACATCCAAGTTGTCCGTCCGTCTATACATAAGCATGTAGTTTTTGGTTCCTTGAAGGTACCTCATTACTTTCTTTGCAGCTCTCTAGTGGTCTAAACCTGGATTACTCTGATATCGTCCCAACATTCCCACAGCAAATGCAATGTCAGGTCTTGTGCAAACCTGAGCATACATTAGGCTTCCGACAGCAGAAGCATATGGAATGTTCTTCATTTGTTCCCTTTCAAAATCGTTCTTCGGGCATTGGTTCAAACTGAACCTATCACCCTTCACAATGGGAGCAACACCTGGTGAACAATCCTTCATCCGAAATCTCTCTAAATTTTTATTAATATAGGTTTCCTGAGACAGACCCAAGATGCCTCGAAATATGTCTCTATGAATCTTAATGCCAATGACATAAGATGCCTCACCCATATCCTTCATGTCAAAATTATTAGAAAGGAATTGTTTCACCTCATGTAGCAAACCCTTATCATTGGTTGCTAGCAAAATGTCATCCACATATAAAACAAGAAAACAGATTTTACTCCCACTGACTTTAAGGTATATACATTCATCCATAATGTTTTCTACAAAACCGAAAGAAGAAATTACATTATGAAATTTCAAATACCATTGGCGGGATGCTTGTTTTAATCCGTATAATGACTTCTTGAGCTTGCAAACCAAATGCTCACCATCACTAGAGGAGAATCCTTCAAGTTGTTTCATGTAAACCTCCTCCTCTATATCTCCATTGAGAGATGCCGTTTTCACATCCATTTGATGCAATTCCAAGTCCAAATGGGCTACTAATGCCATAATAATTCGCAAGGAATCTTTCTTAGATACATGAGAGAAAGTCTCCTTGTAATCGATTCCTTCTTTCTGAGTGAATCCCTTTGCAACGAGCCTTGCCTTGTATATTTCAATGTTTCCCAATGAGTCTTTCTTTGTCTTAAAGAACCATTTACATCCAATGGCTTTTGCACCATTAGGCAACTCAACAAGATCCCAGAATTCGTTACTCTTCATAGAATTCATCTCTTCCTTCATGGCATCGTACCATAATTTTGATTCTTTGCAATTCATGGCTTGTGAAAAAGACTCAGGATCATTTTTGGCTCCAATGTTGTAGTCAGATTCTTGCAGATACACAACATAATCATCAGGCATTGCTGATCTCTTTGTTCTAGTAGATCTTCTTAATGTTGTCCCACCATCTTCCTGAGAAGTATGTGGTTCAACTCATTGTTCAAAAATTCTTGGAAATTCTTGAACTATCTGATCTACTGGAATGTCGTCAGCAGCGTGTGGAACTTCAACAACTGGTTGTTCAACACTAGTTTGTACTTGAGGGGTGCTATGAACAATAACCAATCTTTCACTTGAGGTGGAAGGTTGAGATTCTGAATGATCCTTCTCAGAAACTATGTTCATGGTTTCATCGCTCCCACTGATCAAGTCATTTTCAAGAAACTTTGCATTTCTTGATTCCACAATCCTAGTGTTGTGAGATGGACAATAAAACCTGTAACCTTTAGACCTTTCAGCATATCCAATGAAATACCCACTAATGGTCCCTGGGTCCAGTTTCTTCTCTTGTGGATTATATATTCTCACTTCAGACGGGCATCCCCAAACGCACATATGTCGCAAACTCGGTTTCCAACCTTTCCGTAATTCAAATGGCGTTTTAGGAACAGCCTTGGTTGGAACTCGGTTTAATATATACACTATCGTCTTAAGTGCTTCAGTCCACAAGGATTTAGGAATATTGGAGCTGCTAATCATACTCCGCACCATGTCCAATAATGTTCGATTTCTTATTTCTGCTACACCATTCTGGTCGGGTGAACCAGGCATGGTGTATTGGGCAACAATCCCATGCTCTTGAAGAAATTTAGCGAATGGCCCAGGTGCTTGTCCATCTTCTGTGTATCTACCATAATATTCTCCACCTCTATCTGATCTCACGATCTTAATCTGATTGCCGCATTGATTCTCTACTTTAGCCTTAAAGATCTTAAAGGCATCTAATGCTTCACTCTTTTTATGAAGCATGTAGAGATACATATATCATGAGTAATCATCTATAAAAGAGATGAAGTATCTCTGACCATGTGAGTCCATGTCTGGACTACATATATCAGTATGTATGATCTCTAATATGTTTGAACTCCTATTGGCACTTTTCTTTGACTTGTTGGTCTGCTTTCCCTTTATGCAGTCCACACAAGTCTCAAAATCAGTAAAATCCAGATTATTAAGTACCCCTTCATTTACCAATCTTTTAATTCTATCTATGGAGATATGACCTAGTCTCTGGTGCCATAATTTAGAGGAATTTTCATCAATAACACATCTTTTAATACCAGTGTGAACATGCATTGAATCATAAGTGACATTGTTTTGTAAATTAATGCAGTAAAGACCATTAGACAAAATACCATTCCCAACATAATCATATTTATAAAATAAACTGAATGATGTTTCTGAAAAGTTAAAGGAATATCCAAAAGGTACAAGCCTTGAAACTGAAATCAAGTTTCTAGAGAAACTTGGTACATAAAAAGTCTTTTCTAATTCTAAAACAAAGCCACTACTTAAAGTTAAATAGCATGTTCCTATAGCCTCCACATGCGAGTCCATCTTGTTTCCTGATAAGATGCTTTGCTCACTTCCCACCGGCTTCCTTCGGTTTTGCAAACCCTGTAAGGAATTTGAAATGTGAATTGTTGGTCCAGAATCAATCCACCATGTGTTAATATTGACATTAACCATATTAGATTCATAACAAACACACGAGATTGGATTACCTTTGTCTGCAAGCCATTTCTGAGATTTGGCGCATTCCTTCTTCATGTGTCCCTTCTTTTTACAGAAGAAAAACTTGGAATCCTTCTTGATATCGGCTTGGGGAGATATTTTACCTTTCCCTTTCTGATTGGCTTGATATTTGCCCTTTCCTCGTATTGCCAGCATTGCACTTTCTCCCATTTCCATCACCGGTCTCTCTTCCTCTTGAACACACATGGTCATAAGTTCATTAATTGACCATTTATCCTTATGTGTGTTGTATGAGATTTTGAAGGGTCCGTATTGGTGTGGACGGGTGTTCAGGATGTAGTGCACAAGGAAAGATTTTGATATTTCAACCTCGAGTTTCTTCAATTGAGCCGCAGTGTCCCTCATTTGCATGATGTGCTCGCACACACCTTTTACACTGATGAGCCTTAGGGATGAGAACTTCATAATTAGGGTGCTTGCTAGTGCCTTGTCTGAAGTGATGAATTGATCATCAATGGCTTTCAGCAAGTCTCGGACTTTTTCATGCTGTTCAACGGAACCACGAATACCAGCTGAAATTTTAGTCTTAATGAACATCACGCTTAGACGATTAGATCGTTCCATCGTTCATAAAGCGCGATGTCTGCTGCAGTGCTGGTATTAGTGAGTGTCGGTGGTTCATCTTTCCTAATAGCATAGTCTATGTCCATCCAACCCAAATGAAGGAGAACTCTCTCCTTCCAGACTTTATAGTTATCTCCCTTAAGTTCATGGATATCAGTACGAATTTCAGATAAATTTGCAGGTTGTACAACTGCATAATATTAAAAACACATGCTTATGTTAAAATTGAGGCATAAATAAAAATTTCATGCTTTGCCAATATAAATCATGCTTTAAAATTGAATCTAATGACATAAAAATTGTTTGTGGACTAAATTTTTAAGTCAAGCAGATTCAGTTATTCTTTCGAACTTTATGATAAAACTATTAATTCATAACTCCTGTGGGTAAGTTATGAATATTTTATCCTAATTAATTACATAAATATAACAAAAATTCTTGTGGGATAAAATTTATTATATTTAATATAATTAATTACAATTAATGTCTAAACTTTATTTATATGATCCTAATCAATCATAATATATAATTTTATTTGATTAGAGATGTTGTGGCTATTCTCTAATCAATTATTATATGGATCACTAGACATAAAAATTAACTGATAAATTTGCATGAATAAAACTACAATATTCATGCATAACATTTAACCATAGGTTTGGTATACTCATTCATAATAACATGTCTTAATTAAAACTTAATAATTAATGCATGCAAACTAAATACGAGTTTATTTACCACATTGCATATAATTAAACTAAAAATTATAAGCATAAAAATTAAACAAAAATTAGACATATTTCTAAATGTATGCTTTAATTTAGAAAATCTTTAAAAATAGGACATTTATCCAATTATATTTATAAATCACCAAGGCAGAAATATAAAGAGGGCTCCGATACCAAATGTTAGTTTTAATAACTTAATAAAAATACATGCATAAACAATTTTATGCTCAGTAAATACATATAAAATGTAAAAACTTTAAGCAATTTTACTGAGATGTAAGGTTTAATAAAATCTTAATAAAGATTCTTTAATGTTTTTAATGTAAGCAACTAAAAACAATCCTTAAATGCCGAGTTAAAAACTATATATGCGGAAAATAAAACTATAATGTCCAGTAAAAATTACATACCTCCAGCCATTGGTTTTATCCACACTCACAAGTTGTAAATTTAGCCGTAGGAACAATACTCGAAATCACAGCAACGGGCTTCAAAACCTTGACGTTTGACTTTGTGTTGGGCCTCTCAAATTTTCTCTTTAGAAATGTTTCAAACTGGAAGTAACAATCCCATATAACTCACGCTTCCGATTTTGCAAAGAGACAAAAGACTGTCAGAAGCAGAAAGCTGCTATCAAATCACAAAGAACGGCTTCAAAACCTTGACGTTTGACTTTGTGTTGGGCCTCTCAAATTTTCTCTTTAGAAATGTTTCAAACTGGAAGTAACAATCCCATATAACTCACGCTTCCGATTTTGCAAAGAGACAAAAGACTTTAAACAGAGTTATAGCAGCGGTGACAAATAAAACACGGTGCACTCAGACTTGAAAGCATTTCAGCCTTGCTCGATAGAATATAGGAAAACCGAACACATAAACTTCACATAAGCAGAAAAGAAGAATATAGGAAATCTGAAGGCTCTTCCAAGCTCAGCTAACTTTAGCTTGATGGTGTAAAACTGAAGGGATTGAATTAGTGAGCTTGGGGACCAAACAGAAATTTTATAGCCTAGCTTCCATCAAGCTTTTGTTGGCTATGTGTCAAATGCTCCACTGATCATGGTAGAGAACTGCAGTGGGAGTAATGGACCACTTTAGAAGCTCCCAACAAGAAATTAATGAACTGCAGTTGATTTCCATAATTTAAGGAAATTACTGCAGTTAGTTTCCAAAAATTAAGGAAATCACTTCAATTATTTTCCAGATATGTCAGGAACGTTTTTTCGATCTCCCTATTTTTGTTTTTCGAAGAAATGATATGCAATACCTCTGTAGTAATGCTGCAATCTTTACTGAAATTATGCTTTTCAATTTGGATCAGCGAGCATCTATGAAGCACAATCCATTTGTAATGAACTGTTTGTCTATAATACACAAATCAGCGTTTTTTCATCTCTGGAAAAAATTCGCATGGACCCGTAAAACGCATTGTGACTGTGTTTGAACATGAAATGGCAACTGCGATATTCCAGACATTTCTAATTACATTTTCTCAACTTCCATGATGTGCCCACTGCCCAGCTCATGGTATTGATACTCCAATGTCAAAGTTAATTGGCTTCATATTATTAAAAAAAAGTATGACCAACACATTTCATGACTTTTTCAATTTTGAATTTTCTTGATGTCTCAGCTCAATGCTCCGGCCCATTCAATCTCCAAATTTGTTGGCAACTGCGAGATCCCAGACATTTCAAATGTCATTTTCTCAACTTTCGTGAGAAAAATCAACCTATTATTTTATTTTCTCAACTTTCGTGAGAAAAATGACATTATTTTATAACAAAATCAACCTATTAATTTATCTAAAATTACCATAAAATAAAATAAAATAATCCATTTACAACTTATTGGAAAATTATTAGAAATTAATCAATTTTCACTATTATAAAACCAATATTATTAAATAATAGCAATACAAAATTTATACAACAGTAAAAAAAAATACACTTTTATAAATAAATATAATCAAAAAAAAAATTAAACTATTATTTAATTAATTATAAAATAAATATTTTTAAATAATCATTTTTTAACTAGGCAATGGTTTAAAATATTTAAATTATTAAGAAAAAAGAAAATGGTCAAAAGCTATATTTTATGTTATATATTTGGGAGGTTAGCTATCTACCATCACACACTCAAGGAATTTTTCAAAGTGTTAAATTTATATATGCAATTAAAAAGATATTTTAAATAATGAAAATCATAATTTGCTTAAAATTGATTACTAATTTCTGTTAAAAACTCCAAAACATATAATTATGTTGAGATGTATATTTATTTGGAAAAGTGCTTATCAAAATTTGATTTAATTATCAATAATTATTAGGTGGATGGTAGAGAATTAGCCTCATATAATATTTTATAATATTTTTGATGATGATGATCATGATGATGATGATGATGGTTAATGTCTATCAGACCTAAAGAAAAGAGTTTATTTAGTTTGATTTAAGATTGTATTCCTATGCTCAAAAAGCTTGGAGAGAAGCCTCCCGAGCTCACTATAATTTTGACATCTTAAAAGGCTAGGAAGGTCAATATTGCAACAAAGATTATGAAATTGAGCTCTAATGTGGTTGTACATGGGGCACTCTAAGAGGAAGTGATTTTCATCCTCGATGTTCATATTCTCACATAGATGGCAGATCCTTTCCATCCATGGTGTTTTAGGAATTGTCCAATGACCTGTTTCACTATGGAGCTCATGAGAGTTCGTTCTAATCTTGGCTATATTAATTTTCTTCTTTGAGCTAGTTAAAGCAGAGAGATACTTTGATCTTCAAGGGTGGGGTTGATGACATCCTTATAATATCTTAGTTTTCTTTTAGCTGCTAGATCTTTCTCACACCACATTTTTTCTTTGAACTTAGAAGTAACAATTTTTTTAATGTTATTAATGTTTTGCAATGCAACATTCTCGTTGATCTCCCAATGGTTTAACCAGGCCCTGGTGTCTTTATACCAACCTCGTTTAAGCCTTAGGTGGTTTTGGCTGGAATTTAAAGCTAGCTTAGGAAGTCTATGGTCTCCTATGCTATTGAGCTTGTCCTTGTACAACAGAAGCCTAGTCATAGCTAGGCTCTCGATAGGGGAGAGACCCACTTCTATAAGGAGAATAGGATAGGGTGTATTGCTTTTAATTTTAAGGTTATAAGTTATAAAACGCTTCTGGATTTGCTCAATCTTTCTCCAGGATTCTCTAGAGATGCTGCAACCCCAAACCTCACATCCATATAAGATAAAAGGAGTGACTAAAGTTTCAAAGAGGAACTTCTTTCTATCCCACATTATGAGGTTTGTCGTTTTACAATTATTTTCAAGACCAAAATAAGCTTTCCACCCCCCATTAATCCTTTTTTGAATGCTATAGTTCCAGTTGAGCTTGTAATGAATATCAATTCCTAGGTACTTGTAAGAAGACACTTCCTCCAAGTTACTATTGTCATACATAAAATTAGCGTAAGTGTCCTTCGTGGATCTGATAATCATAACTTTTGTTTTGTCAGTGTTAACAGACATACCCATGGTAGAGCAGAAATCCATAAGAAAGCTAAGTTGTTTATCAAGATCAGATGGGCACCTTGCGAGAAGAACAATATCATCAGCATAAAGAAGAAGGATGATGACTATCCCAACTAAGATCGTGCCAGTACATCCTGCTTCCTCTAAACAACCTTCTAGCTTGTCGATGTAAATGCCAAATAGGGTAAGGGAGAGGGGACAACCTTGTTTAACTCTCATATTACACTTAATATCTTTTGACCACCCCTCATTGCTCTTTAACTTGGCAATTACATTCTCGTATAACCTTATAGTGGCCGCTCTTAGCTCGAAAGGAACATTTAGCTCTTCTAATCTATTCCATAGGTTGTTTCTAGGAACCGTATCAAAAGCCTTTCTAAAGTCCACAAAGCAACAGAAGAGATTGGATTTAGCATTACAGCATTCCTCCATAATGATCCTAAGCATAACGAGGTGGTCCGTTGTTGAGTGCTGCCTTTTAAAACCCGCTTGACCTTTAGCCCACTTACCTTCACATTCAAGCCAAATGCTCAACTTCTTTTCCAAAATAATACTATATAACTTGGCTAAGAGAGGGTTGATCATAATTGTCCGATAATTAGAGGGGTTATTTGTATCCCCACTTTTAAAAAAAGGGATAATGAGGCTTTGAGTCCAAGGT
The DNA here is from genome assembly GCA_034641835.2 of Pinus albicaulis. Lineage (NCBI taxonomy): Eukaryota > Viridiplantae > Streptophyta > Pinopsida > Pinales > Pinaceae > Pinus > Pinus albicaulis. Next base: position 101,545 of record JAXQQM020084605.1, on the reverse strand, counting down.
TTAGGGAACCCTTTCTTGACCACTTGGTTGAAAAGCTTGTGGATGTGGGGGATGAGGACAGGACCTCCAATTTTTAAGATTTCCGCCTGATAACATTCAATGTCTTTAGCTTTCCCATTTTCCAGGCGTTTAACCCCAAAAGCAATGTCTTATAATGAGAAAACTTCTTTCGTTGTGAGCAGGGTTTCAAAATCCCTAGCATTTGGAGATTCATAAAGCTTTTTAAGATAGGAATTCCAGTCATGTAAAGCAATTTTATTATTATCTTTAGTTTTCCTAGTTAGAATCTGCCTCCATAATTTCTTAGGAGTCACCTTAGAGAGGTGTAAGAGATTCTTTTTCCTTTTACGAATATATTGCCTTTTTTTCCTTTTAGTTAGGGCTTTGTAGATTTTTATCTTGTCAATTTTGAGAGATTCATCAACAGCTTCCTTAATTGCTCTCCTCGCACTTTTACAATCTTTGTCATACCACGGGTTGGTTTTGTTATTTCTTTTATTACTTGAGACTTCAATTGAGAAATTGTTTATATAATATGAGAGGGTTGTAGTAAAATTATGATAGAGGTCATCTATGTTGTCTATACTAGATAAAGGAAGAAAATTAGTTTTTAATTCATTTAGAAAGAGATCATTTTTATTTCTATCAAAGATTAAGTTCTTTTGACTATAAGGATTATCTTCTATGGGATCTCTATGCATGACAAAATTGAGAATTATGAGTAAAGGCCTATGATCAGAGTCAAGCTCGTGGTCGTCTAAGATGTCAAAATTTATTATTTCGTTATATAAATGGAGATCGGAAATAACATAGTCTACCACGTTGTTGCCAAGCCCATGGATGCAGGTCATCTGGCTAGAATTGGGCCACTTCTTTAGACCGTTGCAAATTATAAGATCCTGAGCACTATAGAGCTTGACTAGCTCCGACCCAAACAAATTATCCCCGAGGTCTTCAAAGCTCCTTTTGTACCGGCTAGCCAGAGTAAGGTCTTCATCTAACCAAAGATGATTGGGGTTGGAATGATTGCTTAGAACAATTTCTTGGTTGCTTGACGTTCGAGCATTAAAGTCACCCACTAAAAGGATATTACCTTCATTCCTTAAGCTAGAAATATCATTCTCTAAACGATTTTAAGGACTATTTTTATCTAGATTATTTTTCTTATAGAAGTTAGAATTAATGGGGGAAAAATAACAGATTGCTATGTAGGTATTTTTGTCATTAATTTCAGTAATCTCAATCCAACTATATTGGTTGTAAGGGTCATTTTTATAAATCCTAGCATGGGGAGAGATGTTCTTCTTAATGTAGCAAGCTATGCCCCCAATGCCTCTACGGGAGGATCACTTGTTCTAGGTAGACCATAGTGCAAAGCCATCTATGTTAGGGACCTTAGATTCTTCATGCTCCCAAGTTTCAACAAGCAATATAATATCAACATCATTTGAGATCCAACTTAGCTTGGGGCCTTTGTTCCATGGAAAGCGCCAACAGTTCCAAGAAATAATTTGGAGCATGTTGAATTGCTATTTATTACTATCTTTTTGGTTTCTATCTCAAATAACGGCTTTTCTATTTCTGATTATTACCCATTTTCCTTCCTTCCTAGCTTCTTTTACCTTTTGAACCTCCTTTCTTAATTCTTCTTGATCTTCTGGAATGAGATCTTCGTTTATAAATATTCTCGTTCCTTTTAGACTTGAGGTTTTACTAAGTATGTCATATTTATGGTCAATAGAGCTCACCTTTATTCGGATCAACCTTCCTTTATTCTCAGTTAATTTCCCTAACCCTGTTGCTTCTGTGAGACACGTGGTTTCAATTTGTAATATATTATGTAATTCTGTCTGGACTATGGCTAAAGTATCCTCGTCTACATCCTCTTTCAAACCGAAGATTATAAGGTTCAAGGCCCTTTTGTTACGCTCATGGTCTAATTCGATCAATTTTTTCATTTCATCTTTAATTGGTTTGATATCTAATTTACCTGCCCCACTATTTAGGGTGAGACTGTTGTTAACTTTTTCTTCTAGTTCTTTAATTATGTCCTTCATTTTAAGACTCTCTAAATTATCACCATCTCCTTGCTAGGTTGTTTGGTTCGTATCTTGGTTTTGTTTTTATATGACCTGCAACCTAGTCTCCATTGCCTCCATTTTATTCTCCAATAGTTCTATTTTATTTTCTATTTGTTTTTTGATCTTGTCTTCAAGAGATGTGAATTTGTTTTCCAGCATGGCTTCTAACTAGGTTTGTAGTTTGACTTCTCTATCTTCTCTACGTTTCTCTAAAGACTCTATATGCTCATAAAGGCTCTGTAGAGTAACTGTGCTAGGTCTACCTTTGGTAATATTTGGTAGCTGTGGTGAATTATTCATACTTGAGAATATATGAGAAAATCAAAATTTGAGATTTATCTCATAAATAATTATGCCTATATTTCCCTTTTAATTAAATTTAATTAATTTAAAAAATGTCATACCAACAAGTGTTTTCTAGAAGTGAATTATATTTTTTTGGGCTTGTGGTATTGATAAACCATGGTATTGTAACAAAGCTTATTTATAAAATAAAAACTTAACTCTAGATATTTATATTTTTTTTGTAAGCTGTTCTAAGTTCTATTAATTAAGAAAAATATAGTATAGTGCATAGTGAGAGTTGAGGAATTTAGCCTATTTATGCTCGTATATGTCTCCAAAATAGAAAAAAAAAAAGGGACTGCCCTTGAGAGGGAAACCAACCCATTAACACTCTAGAGAAGTCCGAGATAGCTAGCCTTTCTAAAGTGCTATTGAAAACTAGAAAAACTAAATTGATCAGATATGTTCGAAAGATAACTGTAGCACATGAGGCATGACCTTCAAGCTTTGTTGATTCTTCATTCTGGTCCACTTCAGGTCCCGCCGGTTCTTCTTCAGTGGGCATCCATAGATGCACGCTATTTCTTCCTCTTCCTTAGTGAAGATTTGTGGAGCCTTAGCGGAGCCTCGTCATTGTTAGCCCTACTCCAAATTTCGTCAGTTGATAGATTCCAGAGGTTTGGAATGTACATTAAGGAGGCTTTTACTGGCAGGTGCTTGAGCTTCCATGGTGTAGGCGACAGAGAGTGAGGGATGGTCAACTTGCGGTATCTATGCTTGACTCTGGGCGGGCTAGGCAAGGAGGGGTCAAAGCTAGAGATGAGGGAGGCTTCTACACCTAGGGGAGCAGAGGGAGAAGCTGCTAGCAGGGCATTGGAGGCGGAAGAGGGCTCAATGTCACAGTCAAAATGCCTATGCGCAATGTCGCGGTGCAGGTGTGCCGGAAGAGATCCTCTGAGGGATGCTCAACTTGCAGTATCTACGCTTGAATCTAGGTGGGCTAGGCAAGGAGGGTTCAGAGCTAGAGATGAGTGAGGCTTCCGCACCTAGGGGAGCAGAGGGAGAAGCTGCTAGCGGGGCATTGGAGGCGGAAGAGGACTCAATGTCACATTCAAAATGCTTGTGCGCAATGTCGCGGTGAAGGTGTGCCGAAAGAGCTCTTTTGACATTGCCACGGCATGGCTTCTGGCGTTGGTGAGGGGCCATGGAGCTGCAATTGAGTCTGGAAGCGAGGCAAGGGTGGAGATGCAGAGGGTGGACAATGCTTAGAGGGAGAGCGAGGTGGCAAGGATGAAAAGCAGATTGTAGGCGCAACAAGGGAGGATTATGCTAGACTGAGAGATCGAGGGATGACTTAATAGCTTGAGCATCGAGCAGAGAGCCCAGGTTATGGCAATTGAAGACATTAATTGCCTAAGATGACGGTGCAGAGATCAGGATCTAGCGGCAAGACGGCCATGGATTTTCTTGAAGGTGACATTTAATTACCACTTGAAAGTGTTAGGAGCTGGCAGGTTCGGACAGAAGAACGTCATATGCTGCCGTGAGAGAGTGAGCTGCGCGGGTGGCATGAGGTTTCACCCGAATCCGGGAAACTCCAGATATTTTTTAATTTTTTTTTTGTAAATTGGGTGGTTCCATGCCATTTTCTATTTATGTAAAAGACATGTTACAAAATTTAAAATTCAATATGAGGCCTCAACCTGCCCGAAGGAAACCAGGTCTGTTGGCCGTCTAAGAGCATGAAAAGCGTTCCAGAACTAAAACTGTTTCATTCTTCTATACTTAGCATGTGCTATCTGTCCTAGTAATAATGTAATGACATTCATAAAACTTAAAGTAAGTACATTCTTATCAAAAAAAGACATCAAAATTCTGTAACATTAAACTGCTATCCATCAGAGGAAGACACTGGGGCTAGGGCTATGACACTGGACCCAGGCATTTCAGTCTGATGAAGCTGTTGGAGCATCTTTTCCATTCTGCCAACTTTAGCATCCATTCTATTCAGTCCATGAGTTGCCTGATATTGAGTAACTTTGATGTGATTTATCTGGTCCTGAATATCCTCTAGCAAATCCTTAAGACGAGGGTCTTTTTTAACAGGGTCAACTTGAGTTGTAGGAGGCGAAATACTCTGGAGCGCTTTTGCAATGAGGCATTTGACTAACCAATATGTGTGGATAGTCTAGTTAAAGAGAGACAGGCGGCCTCTGGTGTTTCCTGGATCCGTTATAAAATCTAATATTTCTGTCTCCATTTCCATGTCCTCAGGGGCTAGTTGAACCTCTCGTTCCCATCCACGAAGTGTTTGTCAAACTGGGGAGGAGTTCCTCATCACATAACTTGCGACAAGATTCTCCAAGTGCTCTTGATTGGTTTTGCGGCCTCGTTTTCTGGGAGCTGGCTCCAACTGAGCTCGATGTTTGCCTTTCATGGTTTCGGCCTTTGGACGGCGCTTTCCCATGGTTGAAAAGAGCCTGATGAATATCACAGACAGCAACAATTGAACAGCGTAAGGATGAGGGTCCATATATATACAGTTTTTTACTCTCTTACTAGGATAGACAGCTCCATAATTGAAGGTTGCGGCTTCCATGCAGAAGATAGGCAGGGGATTATTAACATGCGGTCGTAAAGCCAAGAACAGAGAACTAGAGCAAGAATCATCTTGGGTGCCGGAGGGGCAGAGCATCTCCAAATGCTTGCTATAACCCTTCTGAATAATTTTACTAAGTGGAACCAAACATAACTTGAGAACAACACGACTCTGATGACGGGTTTGGGACCTGACCCAATGACTAACCCTGTTTACCCAATTTACAAAATAACCAATGAAGAAACCCAGAGTACCATTATTACAAATGACCCTGTTCAGTGCTCGACAAAGCAGAGGCAGAAACAGTTTGTATCTGAACATTCTATCAAAGGTCGACTGTTTGGATGTTGTTTCTAGCTAGGTAGTCGGGGATTTTCATTCATTACCAAGGGTAAGAGAGTTTATGAGGGCAAACAGAGTGCAAGGATCACGAAAGCACGGCTGAATGGGTTGTAAAATGGGTACGAAACAAAACTTCATGTCCCTACCTAAGTCAGCCAACATATACAACAATCTAAACTTATCATTTACAATTATTGCCATGAGAGCATAGGAAATGGTGTGGACATACCTGGTCTAGCTTGAAAAATCAACGAGTTGTGCAGCGTTTCTATCCCTCCGCTTCCTTCCACCGCTTGCATGCAAAACGCAGTGCATGAACGAGTGGAGAAATGAAGGGATTGCGCTTACCTTAACTGGAGGTTGCCCTCGGTCCTCGAGCGTGACAGCCTGGACACCCTGCAACATGATGTTTATCCACGAGCCCACACACTTCGCCAATCTTTTCTGCCAGTCCGTCATTAATTTCTTTAATGGTCTGGAGGCCGATCACGCTCCCTGCTATTACGGCTTTGTCGTTGTTCCGCCACTTGTGCACCCCGATCGGGGTGGTGTTGATCGTTATGAACAATCAGTTGGAGGGAATGTAGTTCAACATTCCAGATAGCATCTTTAGGGCGTCCATCTATGGTGCGTTCTACATTTTGGCATCCCCAGCTGACTAAATAGTCCGCTGCTGCATTGCCTTTTCGTTTCACATGGCAAGGGATCAGGTATTGGATGTTTTTCATCAGTTGACTGATTTCTTCAATAAGCGCTGATGTTCTCCAGCTCTTAGAAATTTTCTCCCAAGGTGTACCTTGTTGCAATTTTTGAAGTACACCTGTGACCAATTCTGAATCTCCCTCGACTATGATTCTCTGATAATTTTCTCTTATTGCTATGCGAATTCCTTGTTTAACTGCCAGAAACTCTGCTTCATTATTAGTGGCATGGCCTAGGTCAAAAGCATAGAATCTGCATACTGCCCCTTGAGAGTTACGGAAGATCCCTCCTGACCCAGCTTGCCCTGGGTTGCCTTTCGAGGCTCCATCATAATTGAGTTTGAGAAAGCCGGGTTGAGGTGGTTGCCATTGTTCTGTACTTGAATTAGGTGGAGGTCTAAATTTCCAGATTCCTTTACAGAGCATTTGAGGTTTTAGATTCAAAGATTCTAAAATCTGGGTTTTTATACCCACAGTTTGCCAATCTTCATCCGTCCAGCTTTCTGTTAGGATTGTTTCTCGTATGTTTTCAAGGGAGCACTGCCATATGTGAGACAGTGGTTGTGCAATGTCTTGAAAGACTCGTTGATTCCTAGCTTTCCAGGTGTTCCAGAGAAGGAAGCCCAATGAAAGGGTCCATGCGCGATTAATCACTTGGCAATGATACCTTCCTTTTCGCCAATTAGCAATAGTTTCAATGATACTTTCATTGTTCTTGTCTGTCTGGCGAAACAATTGTTCCAGGTTCGCCCATTGTGGTTGTATCATTTCACAAGAGTTAAGAAGATGTTCTGTTGTTTCATTTTCCTTGAAGCAGAGGAGGCAGCACGAAGGGCCTATCATTCCTCTTTTCTGTAGGTTTTCCCAAGTGAGAATCTTTCGATGACTTATCAGCCACAGAAAATGTTCCACTTTGGGCCAATGTCGTGATTCCCGGATTCTTTTCCATATTGATTGTACAATATTCTGATTTTGTTGGGATTGAATATGGTAGCCTTCCTTAATTGTAAATAAGCAAACAGAAACTCCATATATTTATATTAAAAACAAACAGGAAGTCCAGATATTTTTTATTGTTTTGTTTCTTTGGTTGACTTGATTCATTCTTACTTACCTAGCAATATTCAAATGAGCGTGCAGAATATTCAAATGAGTTGCAATATTGAAATGAGCGTGCAGAATATTCAAATGAGTTGCGTGCAAGAAGACTTCACCCTAATCTCTTTATGAATTGCGTGCAAGGTACTGGCTATGAAGAGTTCAAACTAATCTTCCTTTTATATATAACCGACAGAACTGTCTAGTATCAAGGAATAAGCTAAACTTCGAGATCTAGAAGACCATACGAAAGCCTCTAACCAGTACTGTGCCTTTTCCATCTGCTCTTCAATGGCAGACATAGAAGTTGAACTCACATCCATATCCACTCCATCTCCTCATGAGACCTCCACCTCCACCTCCACCGCTATGTCTTCCGAGGATGAGCCGGGCTGTTTTGATGTTTTTATTAACCATCGCGGCCCCGACGTTAAAAACACATTTGCCAGCTATCTTTACCGCCGACTTCTTCTACGGGGACTGCGAGTATTTCTCGACAAATCGGAATTGCAAGAGGGACTCAATTTTACTTACCAAATAGAAGCCGCTATTCGAACCGCGTCAGTCCATGTGGCCATATTTTCCCCAAGATATGCGGAATCTAAATGGTGTTTGGACGAGCTCCTCCAAATGTTCGAGTCAGGGGCATCGATTATTCCAGTATTTTATCATGTGAAACCTGCTCACCTTCGCTGCACGCAGGCCAAAGGTGGAGTTTACTCTCAGGACCTCCAGAAACTGGAAGACAAGAAAACATATGATGCTCAAACTCACGAGGAGAAGCCGCGACACGACCCTGCAACTATTCAAAAGTGGAGGGAGGCTCTTTCTCATGCTGCTCAAATAAGTGGATTCGAATTTGATGCAAATTATACGTGAGAACTTTTACTTCCACTTCTCTCCTTATATCTATTTGCCGTAGTTACGATTATTTTTTTGCCTATGGAAATTTCTTTAAGATTTTAAAAAAATTTGGCAATGATTTTTGTAAATTTAGGTTATCTCTATTAAATTCCAATATAATTTAGATTATCGCTATTAAACTTCTTGTTCTAAATTTTTTTATAATATTAAATCCATTTTCATCATAAAAATATGATTCAAATATGATTCAAACACAACTACTAAGTTTTTTTTAATGTTGGATAGATAGAATATGGAAATTGGTTACTAATTTTTATTTATTTTATCATTTTATCAGTGACGAAGGGGAACTGCTTGATAAAGTCGTTGAACGCGTGGTGAAGAAGGTGAAGAAAGTGAAAAAAAGAACTTTGGATGTAACGGCGAAATATCCTGAAAATTTGGATGCAGCGCCTAAAGATTCTGAAAGTACGGCCCTACTCGGGCAGCACAGTGGAAAACTTCAGGTTCTATCGCAGTGGGTCCCCTGGCTGCTTGGAGTATGCTTATTTTGTAAAATATTTCTTGCGGTTGCTGTTACCTTACTCTTTTTCATTTCGTTTATCACGTTCACTATAATGTTTAGTAAAATGGTAAACAGCCAAATTAACTTGCATTAAAAAGGCAAACTCTCCTAACATTATGAAGTGAGTTAGGGTTAAATTAATGGTTTTGGGTGAGTCTGTATTATCAGCATCCTTTTGAGGTTGATTGAAGAGGGAAACTTCTGTGGTGAAAGTAGAGAGACGTTCCCCTCCTTCACAGCCATGTAATTTGCCATTCCTAATACCATTGAAGTTTTGTGATCTGTCATATTTTATATATATATATATATATATATATATATATATATAATCAAACAATTGTGTATAACGATATTTTTTTGTATGGAGTTAATGTTTCCATAATATTATATTTGGAAATAATACAATAATAATTGCATTAACGATTTTAAGAAAAGTAATAACAAAAAAATTGATAAATGTGTAATTTTTTCCTTATTCAATATGGAATTGATATGTAAAATATATATTCCACTGTAAAATATATATTCCACATAATTGACATGTAAAAAAGTATTTATATTGTTGTGGTGTGTGACTTCTTGTTTTATAAAAATATATAGAATCATATTTAATTATTGAATTATTGGTTATAGTTAGGAAGAGATAAATCTCAAACATAGAGATTGACATATTCCTTTAACTGAATTGATTCTATGTTCAAGATAGTTTATCTTAATTTGTTTATGTATAATTTGATGTATTAATATTTTTACAATAAAACTTACACATTTTTGCCTGAGTGATCAATTTACTCTCTTATTTAACATGGTATAAGAGCATAGTCTAAGCCTTACTCCCTCACGGGAGATGTCAAAGACATTTTATTATGAATGTGTTAAAGTATGGCTCTATGGAAAATTGGTCCATGGTGATCGTGGCCTTGAAAAACTTAGCAATGATTTATTTTTCCAAAGGCGATGACTACAATCGCAGCACCCTCGCCATTTTGGAGAAAAATGTGATTCTGGAACAACTATGAGAAAGGCATAGTCATTGACAACTTGTTGAAGAACGGGTTGTATCACCCTCCAAATGTTGAGCAGAGTGCAAGGTCAGTACGTTTCTACTAGCGATGGTGGATGTGAAGGAGGCCACAATTAATGGGGTGCTTTCAGATGGCATACAGGGCCTAATTATGTTACTTGCAGAAGGGGATTCAAAAGCTCGAAAGGAAGCCATTAGGCCTAATTATGTTACTTGTAGAAGGGGATTCAAAAGCTCGAAAGGAAGCCATTAGGGCAATCTATAGTCTTTGTTTCTATAATGATAATAAGAAAAACATTGTTATGGCAAGGGCAATACCTTTGTTATTTGGGGTTTGATCAACATGCAGGTAGGAATCCTTAATGATACCGTTAAGGGGTAGAGAGCACGTTGTCGCCATTTTGTCTTCGCTATGTTGCAATAGCAAGAAAAGAGCCATGGAGGCTTGTGAGGCCTCGGTGCTGGAGCACGTGTTTCTGTTCGTGGATCCAATCAAAGCGAAAGGACATATCTTTGGAAATCATTAATAAATGAAGCACATTATCATTAGAATAGACTAGTAGAAATGTGTAAGTGGGCCATGAAATCATTGAAATGTTGAGACAACAATGGGGTAGGAGTAGGACTCACTAGATCCCACGTTAGACTTGCATGCAGTGCCAGTGTGCAGATTTTGTGTTATGTGTGGAACTACTTTGAGCTAAGTGATGGAGGCGTAGTCCACACTTGTGAGTGCATATGATGGATTGAATATCAAGGAGAAACATGTAAGATGATGTCATGATAGGTAGATGTGAGGATGTGAAGGGTCACAATTTAGTACAGTTGTGAGTTGATGTGCTATACCAGATACATTGACAAGTAGAATGTGATGATTGAGTCGCTCTAGCTTGATTCGTTGGCCACGAACGACTTTGTCCATGAGACAAATCAACTACAGAAATAGTTTGTTAGAGTGATAAGGAGAGCCTAGAGTTGTTGCTTCTCTATTGATTGGTGTGGCATATTGTTGGAGATCGTGGTACATGGGTTGAGAGTAAGAACAAAAGGTAATGTATGTGAAATTGTAGTTATATTTTATATGGTTGAACAAATATAGTAGTGATTCTAGATATATGTAAATATGAACTAAAGAAAATGTATTTGAGTCTTGGTTTAATCATCATGCACTCATTAGTTAACTATTTCATACAGGTCGAGATAGTCCTAGTTAATTGAAGTGAAATTTAGCTTATACTATCTCCAATATCTCCTTAAAGCACTACCACATGAAACAAAATGAATGGGTCCTCACAAGAAGCCATGTAAAGTATCTATTTTACAATGCCTCCAAGTAAATATGAAAACCCTCATTAAAAATACAATATTAAAAAGGAAATACAACTACTAGGCACTTATGTCCTTCACCCCAAGGTGGTTTCATAGAAAGTGAAACTTCTATTTAGTGAAAGTATTCATGAATATGTAATCTATTTGTTCAAAAACTCATTCTCAAATGTAGTGCATGTGGATCTCGATGTGTTTTTTTGTTTCGGCTACACTAGATCTTTGGAAAATTTTAGTGTACTTTGATTGTCACACTAAATGATATTCAGGTGATGAAATATGTAACCAAGTTCAATGAGAAAGTTGTACAACCAAATGACCTGAATGACAATGTTAACTACACCTATGTATTTGGCCTCTATCAATGATAAAGAAATCACATATTTCTTTTTGCTATACCAAAAAATGGTGTTGAAATCCAAATTGAGGACATAACCTGAAGTGGATTTTGTAACACTCCCTCCCACACCTTTGCTTTGCTCAGAATATGGAAGGTATTACATTTTAATTAAATCAATTTCCATGGTTCCTTATGGATATGAGGTTACAAAAATCATTTTTCTTCAAAGTAAAAAATTAGACTATGATATTAGCATCATATTTAGCTCATCTAGAATTTTTAGGCAATAGAAATTTTATCTAAATCTGATTCCTCGATCCAAAAGTATGCTCATTTAAAGTTTGACTCATTAAATAGTGGCACATCAACAAGGTAGCACCACATGTCACCCACAAGTAACACACGTAGACCTATCATGTCATCCCTAACAATCTCACACATATCATGAATCCTATATATCATCCACGTAAATATCCTCTAATTTTATTAACACTTATCATGTGTGCAAAAAGCCACGAGATTCAGCAAGCCACCTCATTGGATTTAGCAACTACTCTTTGTATTATCTATCTAGGTAACATAATATTACTTTTGTTCTCTTTAATGGTCTCCCAAGGATCATATTTATAGGCTTTCTTCAGATTAATTCATGGTGAAAATGAAGTTTGATTCCATTGTGGGCTTTCCGTACTTAAGGGGCTCATAATAAAGGCATGCTTAAGGGGAACATAATAAAGGTGTTGGGTTGTCCAATTAGTCGGTGCTCGATCCTTTCCATTTATGGTTGGCTTGAATGTGGAAGTGGGAGATTCGGCGAAGCTGAAATGTTTCACCTGGCTTGTTGTCCACAACCGTATTCTCACATGGGATAACCTTACCCAAAGAGGTTTCGTGGGCCCTGGAGTTTGTCCACTTTGTAGGTCAGTGGAGGAGAATGTTGTGCACCTTTTCCTAGCATGCCCCTAGGTCCTTGGTGTTTGGGACGAGATCACTTCATTACTGAATATTAACAATTTTGTGGACAAAAACTTCATCCTTTCATGTCTACAATGCTCGGCCACACACAACAGATTATACAGGGCCATACCTCTGTATTTTTTCTGGGCAATTTGGCGAAGTCAAGATGCATGCATCTTTGACAACGATGTCCCGAATATAAGACAAACTTCTCTTAGATCTACCGAGTTTTTCTTCGAGATTGGACCTCTCTATCCCATCAATAAAATGAGTGACAAGACTTTCAAAGATATGGGACACAGTTATCCTAAAGGTTTCTTTGATGGTGCCTCATGGGGGGCGTTTGTGGATGTGGAGTTGTCATCTCCCTATCTCCTACTCATCATTGTCACTTTGATTAGTATGGAGATTTCGGTACTAACTCGCGAGTTGAGGTACTTGTCCTCTGAAGAGTTCTTAGATGTACAGTATGGCTAAAGATACAAATTCAAAGTCCCAAAAATTATTTAAACTTTACAAATTAAACCTATTATTCATAAAAATCTTTTATAAACATTTAGACAACAATTTAAAAAAATATTAAAAATAAATAAATCTCAACAACTCATGGTAAATCTAGAGATTCAAATAAATAACTCTAGATTGATGGTGAAGGTAAATATTGAAATAAATAACTCTTCGCAAAGGACAAATATATAATATTATTTCAATAAGTCTGGATTGATGGTCAAGGTAAATTTTGAAATAAATAACTCTTCGCGAAGGTCAAAGATATAGTATTTCAATTCAATTGAAACACGGCACTCCCGAACACATGTTTTTATAATTCTAAATCAATAGTACTTTCGCCTTTTTATTCAGGGAATCGAGTTATTCGAGACAGTGTACCAGAAACACAGATTGTCGCCAGATTGGCTAGCTGTGCAAATTCAAGTCCCAAAAGTTATTTAAACTTTAAAAATTAAACCTATAATTCATATAATAATTAAAATAAAAAAAAATCTTTTATAAAAATTTAAACAACAATTTAAAAAAAAATTAAAAATAAATAAATCTCAACATTCAAATAAATAACTCATGGTAAATCTAGATATTCAAATAAATAACTCTAGATTGATGGTCAAGATAAATATTGAAATAAATAACTCTTCGCAAAGGACAAATATAATAAGTCTGGATTGATGGTCAAGGTAAATTTTGAAATAAATAACTCTTCGCAAAGGACAAAGATATAATATTTCAATTCAATTGAAACACGGTATCACTCCCGATCACATGTTTTTATAATTCTAAATCAATAATTCAGGGAATCGAGTTATTCGAGACAGTGTACCAGAAACACAGATTGTCGCCACGTGTTAATAGAAGTGTTTATATTGAAAGCAAACAGGAACCTCCGCAACTCGACTGTAACTCCAATTGTTTTGTTTTTGGTTTGGGTGTTATTTTTTTATATAACTTAGGCAAAGGCATGAGAAGTCAAAGCCTGCATCAAATTTTGGAGTAGTTTTTAGTGCGATTTTTTGAAGGCTTTTATGGTGATTTTTTACGGTGTAATTTCTCTAAATTTTGGCAGGAATTTATTGAAAAGAGAAGTTTGATTGCTAATTTTGCACAATCGAAGTGCCTTAGAGGTTTTGGAGGGTGCTGAATCCATATATAGAGTCAGAAAAACCAGTTTGAATAACAGAAACCAAGATTTTACCTCAAAATTTTTCACCGGATTCCGGCACCTGAAACTTCAAAAAGTCGCACTAAAAACAACTCCCAATTTTTTTATTTGAAAAATTAATTAAACGTTAAAGAGTTATTAATGTCACGTGTTCTTAATTTAATTTTATTAGATTTGAAAAGGTGTTAAAGTTATTAGAAAAGTGTAGAGCAAAGATTTTAAGAAAAGGAATTTCGTAAGGATTTTTATGTTAAAGGTGATGAGATAAAGGAGCTTTAAAACAAAAAGATTTTATAAATATAATAATAATAAAAAAATAATAATAAATAATGTTTAGGAGGTTTTTGAAGTGTTTTTTATTTTTTTAAAAGAGTTTATTTCAGTTAAAAGTTAAAATAGCTTTATTTATTATTTTGGAAAGTGTTTTTTTTTTTTTTAATAAGAGTTTTGTTAGAAAAAGAGTTTAGGGTTTTGAAAATGCGACTCTCTGCAATTTTTTTTGGTGTAGTCAAGTATGATAGTGTTTTGGGTTTAGATAAATCACTTTGTGTACTGAATTTGATGAAGATTGTGCACGCATTTTGAAAATCATTTTTTGTTTTTGGAGGTGATGGAAAAAAGCCTCATGCAATAAGGGAAGCAACCATAAGATAGAAGAAAGACAACGATCATGGGTTACAAAACGAGATTGAAGTAGTAGAAAAAAAATCGAAAGAGCCAAAATAATATGAAGAACTCATAGAGGTTCTGGCCACACCCGAGGAATCTACAAGACAAGTAGATGAAGTAGAACAATTCAAGGATGCATGGACTAGGATGAATCCGGTACCAATGCCAAAGTTTACTAGTAAAAAAAAATGATTTTTGGGTTGTCAAAATGCAAACTTTTCTTCGATATAAAGAGCTAATTTAGTACCACTCTAATAATCCATATGATGAAGTATGTGATGCTTTAGTATTGAATTTTATAAAAGAAATACATTGGATGAGAAATTTTTATCCAAGGTAGAAAAAGGTACATCTTCCCAAGAAGCATGGAAGATCTTGGAAGCAAAATTTGGCACAAAGGATAGTGGCATGCAACAACAATTGTGCCACAATATGTTGAAGAATCAAACGAGAAGTTAGCAGTAGATCTGAGAGTAAATAAGTAAAACTATAAAATGACAATAAAGCTTGGAGAATCCTACTCAAAAGTGGATGATGGTCATGAAGACTATAAACGTGAAACCTATGATGCAAACATGCATATGGACCAAGAAGATGCAACAAAGATTGCAGATAGAGAATCTAAATCCTCTATGTATGAAGCAAATCAAGAGCATATAAATGCTCAACATCTCCATTGTAAGGTAGGTGGTGAAGATCATGGTGAATCCCACTGTGATGAGATATATGTGGATGATGAATACAAAGTGAGATGTGAATTGGTGAATCTACCCACAACTGTTGAATTTGGTGTAGTTGAAATTGTTAATGGGCACATGCATGCTCAAATATCCCATCATAGGGCGGATGAACATTATGTTAATGAGACTTGTTGTATATTTTTGAAAAATAGATGGAAATATGGAAAGTGCTATGTTTCATGAAGAATTGAAGGTTGAAGTTGCCATTGTAGCAACAAGTTATGAATCAGTTGGAACTCCTCATGAAGCAATGCATGCTTTAGTAGTAGTTTATGATCAAGAAGAGGATAACATGATTGAAGTGTTATTTATGAGAATATCAACTTATGGAATAATAGTGGAAGATAGTCTCAATGAAGTTGAAGTTGAAGAGGCAGGGAAGGAAGAGGAGAAAGCTCTCATTGCGGAGCATAATGAAAATGTTATTAACATTGTTTTCTAATATGTAGGCGTTCAAAATAGCATAGGAGCTAAAGTTGCAAACAAAGTTGTTGAAAATTTTGATGCATATTTGAAGCTCATTGAAGAATGAATCAAATTAAACAAATTGATGATAATCTTAAAGAAACAAATGGAATAAAATAATTAAATGATGGTGAAATAGAAAAACGAGAGTGATTATGCTTTTACATGTAAGCATAATGATGATATTGAGTGTGCATATTACAGGAAAAAGGAGAAGTACTTGATGATGAAAGTGAAGGGAAAGACATGGAAATTTGTGAAGAAGAAGAAGAAAATGTTGAAGGAATCTTTCAATTTTGGAGTTTTGAAGAAATTTAATTTTACTATGAGCTAATAATAAGGAAATAGTCGATTGATTAGGTGTATGATAATGATAAATTAAATTTTGGTTATAAACTTGACCATAGTGTGAATAAATGGAAACAATCCAGGAGTGAAAGAATTGTTGAAGAGGAAGTTGTAGAAGACAGACTTAGAACAAATAGAAGAGAAGTAAAAAAAAAAAAAAAACAGCAGCAACAAGTGAAGAAATATAGAGCCTACAACAAGAAAACACAACAAAAAATCAAGCAGTTTCAAGGATATAGAATTTGGAGTAAACTAAAAAGAAATTGTAAATTTGTAAAAAGTATTGAGTCATTGTAAGCCTAGCTGGGACTTAGACCAGTAGGCATGTTCAAGTTATGATTGAGTCAATTTTTTATTATAAGCCTAACATGCATAGTTGAGTCATGTTTGAGTTATGTTTTTTTTTTTTCCCTAAGTAAGAGTAAATTCTATTAGTAAAACATTTGGTACAGAGAGGCTTGGGCCTCAGTAGTTCAAGCCAACATCAGTGGCATAAGTCCAACAAAAATAACAAAAATGGAGCTGTTCTCATGGGGAAACCAACCCATGTGGAGTTTAAAACGCTGCCTCTATAGAGGAAACCAGCGACATAAAGACATAAGCTTAAACATCCCACATAAAAGTGAGCAAACAACCAAACTATAGAACTAGAGTAATTGACTCGGAAAAGACCTGAGGATCTAGATGCCATGAGGAGCTGGAGGAGGTTCTTCAACTATCAGACATTTGTACTCATCATCATCGTGGAGTATAAAATGATGAGGTAAAACTGATAAATATATATTATTAAAGATGAAAGATGAGATGAGTACAATGAGGGATCGCCTGGGCTTTAAATATAGCCTCAAGGTGTCCCTTGGTGAAGAGGCATGATCTTTGATCATGCCCTTTCAGTTAATAACCTAAGATAACTAATCTAACTAATAATTAATAAAATATTCATAACATTGCCCCTCTCTTAAGATGCTTTGTCCTCAAAGCATACGTAATGATGGACAATGTTGACGAATGTCTAGTTTTCTCAAGCGATGAGCTCTTGCTTCCCACATTTTAAAAAGATCGTGAAGCATCTTCTCGAGCTCCATCTGTTGGTGATGTGGATAGTGAAAAGATCTGATATCGACAGAGTTGGATACTGTCTTGACTTCTATTGGACGTTTGATTTTTCTATCGGAAGGCACTTTTATGGGTAGATCTTGGAATACTTTTTCATGTTTCCCAGCTATTCCTTGTTCTTCTGGTGATTTTTTGTGATTCCTTTTTAGATTTAGAGGTAAGTTACCAACAACTATTGTCTGATGTAACTTCTCCTCATCATCAAATGCTTCATTCTTAACAACCATATCTGCTTCATCACCGAAGGCCTCAACAGCTTCTGTCGTAATATCAGCGGCTTCGGATGTGTTTGTCGCTTCACATGTTTTGTTCAATTCTGGAAATGGAACATTTTGTTGTTTACAAACATCTGTATCTTCATGGTGATGTGGGAAATCAGCTTTTTCCGGCTGCTCTTCTGAGTTCCCTGAATCTGTGGCATTGTTTTGTTGAGTTTGGTCCCTGTCAGGAGAGATCGGGGATTGTGTCTGACTTAACTTATCTATTTTATCATCGAACTTATTGCAGAGTTCTGACATCCTGTTCATTGCTTTGCTAAACTCTTCTATGGCCTCCCTTCGTTTTAGCTTTGCTAAGCTTTTGATCTGATCAATTGTCATCGTAGATAAAGACATACTGAACAGATATGAGGTGAGAAATACTCTTTTGCCAGTGTTTCTTTTCTCCTTTCTTTAAAATTAATTAATTAATATTTAATTAATTAATTTTTTTTTTGAATTAATTAATTAATTAATATTTATTTAATTAATTAATTAATAATAATTTTTTTTTAAACTATATAATTATTATATATATATAATTTTTAATTAAAAATTATATAATATATATAATTTAATTATATAATTGTTATATATATATATATAATTATTAAATGAAAATTATATATATATATAAATTATATAAATATAATATATATGTATATAATTATCAATCAACTATATGATATATATTTTATATAGTTAAAAAATTGCTCCGTCACAAATGTTACCCGTCACAAATTGCTCCGTTCAGAATTTTACCACGTTACCCGTTCAGAATTATACCACGTTACACGTGACCTTTCAGTTTTAATAAACCCGATTGATTTATAATATCGTTCCGATTTAAAAAGACACGAGCTTCCAGTTTAATAAACTGATTGATTTATAATCTCGTTCCGCTTTAAAAAAACACGACGACTCATAGAACTTAAACGAATCGATTTATTTTAAATGATGCCCTTCCGTCTTAAAGGATGTCGGTTCACAATTTTTTTTTTTTAAAACGCAATTTCCTCCCGTATAATTAC
This sequence comes from Pinus albicaulis, assembly GCA_034641835.2. Classification (NCBI taxonomy): domain Eukaryota; kingdom Viridiplantae; phylum Streptophyta; class Pinopsida; order Pinales; family Pinaceae; genus Pinus; species Pinus albicaulis. Next base: position 83,065 of record JAXQQM020084605.1, on the reverse strand, counting down.
AGTCAGAAGAAAACGGCGGGTTGACGAGTGCAGCAGGACGCGGGGGTAGAGGCTGGAAAGACGGCGGAGTTGATTTAATTTGAAATGGTATTCAAAAATATAATGCTCACGCGTTTTCAGACTGTTACTGTGTATCGAAGTCGGGCGGCAATGTTTTGACCGCGGGAAGACGGCAATGTTTTGGAGTGTCTTTTTGAAAAACTGAGTTTATTCAAAACCAAATGTACAGTCCAAATCAGCAGGACTTCTGTCGTCATATATTGTAGAGACTTAGAAGAACAAAATAAATACGATGGAATTTAATGGTAGCATCGAGATGAAAAAGTATTATCTGTGCGAACTCTTGGGAGAAGGTAGATACGCAGAAGTATACCGTGGGAGAGAACTGTGTTTTTTTTATATAAGAACCGTGTGATACCCCGTGTTTGAATAACTTACGTTTTTTAATTTCTAACAGCGACAGACTGACGTTTGATTATATATATATATATGAGGCGGAAGGCTTCAATTACTGATGATTTCTCTCCACAGTTAAAACCCAATCAATGCTGCAATCACAATTGGTCTATCATAGATGCATGTAGGTACAGAACTGAGCTTGTAACCCCCTCCCTCAATCAAGTTCTCCACAGAAACGACTACAAGACTGTTGAGGTGGAGATTGTGTCTAGGAGGAGACTGTTTTCACCTATCTGAGCCCGCGGGGAGGTATTTTACCACAACTATCAGTTTGAGGAAAGATTGCCACAGTTTCGAGCTTAAAACAGTCCTTTATACAAGCCAGAGACAATACTTTATATATATCTGAACTTGATACAGTTATTCATACCCTGATCACCGAATGTTTGTAACTATCCGAGGCTCCTTTGACTGCAACAACACTGGTTCAAGGGGATTAATCACAACCCAAGGCACCAAGATATAAGTCAGCGCTCTTCAAAAGCTTCAAGCCCAGGTCTGAGGTATGTTAGTTTCCACAGAAAATGCCCTAACCGAGTCACTGAAATCCGAGCTGATATGCTTCTAATCTGAATTCTGTACTTGGTTTAAGAAATTTCTGAAATTTCCGTCAAAAAATATTTTTTTTAACCTGATGAAGATGAACCTCAGAACTTAAAATTAGATTTGTGTCACTGCTGGCGTCTTCAATTGCAGAATTAAATTTCTGAAATGGCTGCTGAACAGTTCGGAAGTAATTCTGCACTTGATAAAAATCTGCAATCTGAAATTGCAGTTCTGGAATTCTGTAATTCCTGGGTGATCACACAGATCCAAAGAGCGATGGCTCCGATACCAATGGAGTATAAAAACTCTGGTAAAACTTGATAAATATATATTATTAAAGATGAAGGATGAGATGATTACAATGAGGGATCGCCTGGGCTTAAATATAGCCTCAAGGTGTCCCTTGGTGAAGAGGCATGATCTTTGATCATGCCCTTTCAGTTAATAAAACCTAATATAACTATATCTAACTAATACTTAATAAAATATTCATAACACATAGAATTGCAGATTTTTTAAATCAGATTTTTTCAAGATCGTGTACTGAAGAAAACCGAGGAGGACTTGATATCTCTGTTTTGGGCAAATTCTATTAAATTTTTTGAGGACAATCATCTTATAAGAACTCGAATCTTACAAGCCGCCAAACCCACGACCTTTGACGATTTCCTCTGTAGCCATTACTGACCACTGCCGCATAAAGATTCTTGCCACCATTGCATTCGGACATCACAGAGCCTTGGTTATTTGTATTTCGATAGTTGAGAAAAAGAATAAATCCATTGCCAACCACTGTTCAACAAATAATATAATTAAGCAAAACGAAAAAACCGCCGCGATCTGACGACCGCGGGCTTTCCTGCCTCACTAGACGCATCTACACCTTATCACAAAAGTTCTTTCTTCCCAATTGCCTTCGGAAGATTATTCACTTCAAGGAGAAAAACGATAAAAGAAATTGATCGCTCTTCTGCCCGCCATTATAACGCGGTACACCTTTTACGATTGGTTTAGTGATTTTAATGTGAGACGCAACGAATTTAAAAAACAACAACAACAAATTACAAAAATCGCGATCGACTAAGACGGCAGCGCTATCCATAGCCTTCGGTAAGTGCCGACCATCCCTCGAATACGATACGCCACGGCATTTCGATACGATACGGTGAATAACGATACATCGTTTAAAAAAAAAATACAACATACGGGTATTACATCGTTTAATAATACAGCATTTAAAAAACATTAGGACGGGTATCATTGTTTGAAAATTTGAAACGGCACATTTTAAAACGATTTTAAAACGGCGTGATATACCATGTGCGGGTTTATTAAACGAATTGGTCTCGTTTTTTAAATTGTTTCGTCTTAGGGTTGGTCGTAGAGACGTCTCAAATAAAATATTGATAACACATCATCTAGAGGGGGGCCAAGTTGAGGCTCTGTAGCTTCATCACCATTTCCACCTTCTTGCATACGCGTCTCCCGGAAGTAGCTCAAACTGTCACTGCTCGTCGAAATAGAATTATGCTCAGTAGGAGTCTGTTTGGTTTTCAATTTCTCAGAGGAACCAGGCTCGTTGCACAGACGTGGAGGCGGGATGGGCTGACAGGAGCCAGGACCCACATCAGAGACCTTGCGAAAGGAAACATAGATGGTCACCACTATGAGAGGGCATTCAGAAGTGCATTGGAATTGAAAGTGAGTAGTGGCAAGGTTCTATAGGGAGGCAGAGGCATTGTGGCAGGATGGAGGGTGAGTCGAAGGCTCGGAAGCAGTATGCCAAGAGTGGAAGCCAAGAAAACGACCATGCCCACTGCGGGTGTCGAGATAATGACCCCAGGAGTGCTCAAGAGAAGACGAAGAAGAGCTGGACAAGGAGGTGTGCTGCAGATGAGAGGCCCAGCCTCTGCATCTACCCCTCCAGCATCGCATTCGATGTCTGAGCCTTGGCATGTTGGCACGCAAAGGAAGAAGGGTACGCAGAGCAGAGGAGCGAGCAATGTTGGCAGGGGCTAGCAGAGAAGCGGAAGGAGAATTGAGGCTGAAGGACGCTGAAAAACTCAAATGACAGAATGGGCTCTGAGAATAATGAAAGCTAGGGAGAAACTCCCCAAGTTGCAGCGTCGCCCCAAAGATGTGCGAGAGCTGGGCTTCGTAGCTTCAGGGGAGCATCCAGTTCATAGGGGCGAGAGTTGAGGCTGCATAGAAACAACAAGGACTAGGCAGAGCATCACAAGGGGGCAAAGCGTAGAGTCAGAAGGCTGAGAAATAGCACCAGGGAGCGGCATTTTGGAGCAGTGGAGGCCACCTCGACGTTTGCAGTGGTATAAATGCCACACAAGATGACGACCTGTATTCATAAATGCAGAGGGGCGCCGTGGGTGAGGCCTGTGGGTGGCCATGTGGCCTTGCCACACACCATCCCACAGGCCATACGCTATATAATCAAATGTTTGAGTTATGTTGAGTCATATGATCGTACTTATTGGAAAGCTGGGGGGGAGGTGTTAGAAATAGTAAATTAATCCTGTATGCATGAAGACTTGAGTTCAGATGTGTGAGTTAAGTTAATTCTAATATTGGAAGTCAAGTGTGAATTTGCATAGAGAAATTAACTAGATTTGGTTCAAGTCTAGTTAGAGTCTACATGATTCCAAATTTTGTGAGTGTGGTCCTTATATACGCATGATTGGGTCATTATAATGTGTGTGAATCTTATGAGGTGAGAAGAGCCAAGATTCACAACTCGGTGAACGTGTATGTGAGAAATTTTAATGAATAGAAGTTTATTTGTTTGTGTGAATATGTGTTTTCCTCCTCTTCCTTTCCAACAAATTGAGTGCACGGTACCGACGATGGAGACTTGAAACCATTCTCCTTGTTATATATAACCTGGAGAACTGTCTAGTATTAAAGGGTTAAGGTTGAATTCGAGATAGAGAAGGAAAAGTGAAAGTCTCTAACCATTGCGCATTTTGCATTTTTTTCTTCAATGATGGATGTAGAAGTGGAAATCACATACATATTCACACCCACACCCACTCCATCTCCTCATGTTACATTTTCCTCCACCTCCACCACTTTGTCTTCCAACGATAATTCTTGCTGGTACGATGTTTTTATCAATCATTATGGCCCCGATGTTGAGAAAACATTTGCAAGCTATATTTACTGCCAAATTTTTCTATGGGGGCTGCGAGTCTTTCTAGACAAATACAAATTGCAAGAGGGCCCCAGTTTTACTTGCCAAACAAAATCTCTTATTAGAACAATCTCAATCCACGTGGCCATATTTTCCCCAAGATATAGAAAATTAAAATGGTCTATGTAGGTGCTCCTCCATGATGCATGAGCATCCTGCTTAATTTTCATTTTGTATTTGGGTGATTTAGGGGGTGATGCTTTTTTTTTTAATTATTTTATAAATTATGCACATTTTAAATAAATTAAGAGAAAAAAATCTAAGTTTGAGATTTATTGTAAATATCCTCTTAATTAATTGAGAATATGAGTGGAGTTGGGTTGGATTGATATTTTAGGGATTACGAACTCCTTAAATGGAACTTAGTTGAGTCAAAGAAGGGATAAAGATATTTTAGGATTTGGTTGAGATATTTGTGGAGGAAATCATGGATTCAAATTAATCCATAATTATGTATAAATATGAAGCTTTGTGTGAGGATGTAGAGAGGCACAAAGAATGGAATGGGATAGAGAAAAAATGTAGAGAAGGATAGTGTGCGGTGTGAAGAATGGTGAGGAAAAAGAAGGCAAAAAATGTATATTCGGCCAAAGAAGGGTTTGAATTTGTAATTTCTTGTTGTATTTGATGCAAGTATTTTGTGTGGATCCTTGCTACCATTGGAGGTGATATCATGTGTGTTGATATATTTTCATTGTTTGATTGTGGTGTGCGATGGGAGCCAACTCTGTTTGGTGAAAAATCGATGGAGCTGTATTAAATCTAAGCAGCGTGGAGACCTGTGTATGACGGAAACCAGTGTTGATTAGTCAGATTGATCCTAAAAATCCTCGGAATATGTAGTTTGAAATGTTGCAATCTCGAAGGTGAACGCTGAGACTGTGTCATGGTGATATGAACTAGAATGCAAATAGGAGTGTGGAGGCGGCAGAATGTTGAACGCAAGCTGCTTGGAATAATACCATGAAGGCCAATTGGGAAACAATAGTCTGTATTACACTCCAACCGGTGTCGACGTTGCAAAGCGTTGCTGCAGAAACCGCATTATGTATTATGTGATTTATGTTTGTATAACAGGGGTGACAAACTTACAATTGCGTTAGCAGTAACGCAAGGGCACGCCAAGACAACATCCGCTCCCTTATGCCAATGCTATTTGTCCAGTGATAGTTCTATTACCTATTTTGCTGATGTTGCATCAGAATGCCCATCTACATTGATTAAGTGTTAGTTTAATAATGCAAACTGAAAATCCGAGTTACAAACCTTGAATTATATAGATTACAGTCTCTAAAGTTTTGTATTGTTTTCCAGAGTTAAAGTTGCACTGAAATGGGAATAACAAATTTCATGAAGACCGATTGCGAAAGCTACAATTAATTGTTGTAGATTCGAACCTGGAAAAATGTTCCAACCGGTGTCAATGTTGTAACGAGTCCATGTGGAGGTCATGTGAGATGTCAGTGAGCAATGAAGGCATCAATTGAACATTGATGGGAACGATTGGCATGGTGGAAGCGCTGATGAAAAGCATAGGGATGATTCTCAACACATTTGTATTGCGTTCCTTTCCGTATTGCAATGCTACTCTCTCTATGAGATTCTTGGAAGCCGAGTATGCCTGTACCGTTTAAATAAAGAAATTTCGTTGGAGGAACAAAACAAATCAGAATCATGGAGATCGTGGAGACTATGCCTGAGAGCTGTTGCTCATTGGTGTGGCTGTTGGGTTTGTGCCATATCTGTGAGTTGTGTTGATCGTTGTGGAGAACCGTGCCCATATCAATCAGTGGAAACCACTGGAACCATCACTTTGCGCGCAGAAGGATCCACTATCTGAGACATCCAGCGTGTAAGTGAGACACTGTCAGTTCTGAAGATCGCGTGGAGAAGAGAATAGATACGTTGTTGAAATAATTCCTCTATCAGTAAAGGAAAACTGTAAGACCACCCTGGTTGTCACAAATCCTCTGCAAATTATAATGACGGTCTTGCTATGAATGCCAAGAAAAAAGGAGCAAATTTTGCCAGGAATACAAGAGAGAGGGGTTAAATCATTTCACCCACAAGGAGAATCCAAGGTAAGTGCTCATTGAATGAATCAATATTCATTGATTAAAGGTATTTTTAAAGTTTGGAGGATTCAATTCCCTTGCCATACTCGAGAAGTTAATTTTTTGTAAATGTTATGAAAGAGTGAAATCAATCCAAAGTTTAAGGAATGTAATTGGAATCCATCTCAGAAATTGATGTGCAAATATGGTTTGAGTGTGGTTTGTGTTTGTTTCTTCTGGAGAAATATGTTGATGCAACCATGTTAAAAGAAAGTTTTGGAAAATTCTTATGAAGGAATTGTGTTGTGCACTAAAGAGAGACGATGTTGCATGAGAACCATCACTGCAAAGAAGGAACTCCATGGAAGTGCAGGAAAACTATATGCGCTAAGATGGTGAGCGTGCTGAAGAGGTCATGGTATATTTTTTGTACAATGTCGATGAAGGGCATGCAAATATTCACAGTGATAAGAACGACACAGAAGAATGAAATTCAGAGAGTTGAAATTGCAAAGAAAAGGTTTATTAAATAAACTTGAAGGGAACGTAAGGTATGAAAATTAATTTCAAAGAGGTATTTTAAATGTTGAAAATTAAATGGTTTATTTATTTTCATCATAAAATAAATCTTGGGAAAAGTGGATTGCAATTCGATTTAAAGGCTTAAGTATTATGTGAGTAAAATAAAGTGATAATGGGAGATGATAAAATTAGTGACTTATGATATTATCATAAGAAGGGAGTATGAAAGAGAATTGGTGGAGTAAAGATTTTACATCATGAAAATGTATTAAGGGTGGATGTTCATTGGTATATTGTATAACTTGAATTAGAGTCAAAATATCCACTATTGTAATTATTGGGTCAAGCTTTGAAGTCAAATAAGATGTTAAGGTCAAATGAAAAATATTGGATAGCTTGAGTCAAGTTAAACCATTGAGTTATTATACAAAAGGGTGCATTTTTCATCCAAGATGAAGATTTGATGTCAAGTCTGGATTCAAAGAGTCATAAATCAAGTCAAAGGTTTGAATATAATTGGGTGCATGATCGGCAGAGTCCGACACCCAAAGAGTTTGGTCATTGTAACACAATAATTACTATAATTGTTGTTTGCAACAAAGAGGAGCAAGAGAGTTGCCCAGAAATGATTCCAAGACAAAGAACTGTAAGAGGTCAAGCGCAGGAAGAGAGCTTGCATTGTTGGATGGCAAGTATGAAGGCTTGCTAAAAAGGGGATTGAATGAAATCCATAAGTGAACAGATGAAGTTCGCAAAGGAGGAGAAGATGACTGTTGATAGTCATTTTAGAGGATCTGAGAAAGACCACAGCAGAAGAAAGAATAAGGAAAATTCCAAGGCAAATGGCATATGGAAGCAGTTGACTGATGAAGAGTATGAGAGGGAGAAAGATGAGATAGAAGTTCACCTTGAGTTATTGATGGAATTGTTGCAGAGAAATAAGAAATACCAGAGACATGGTTGGACCATGAGGAAGAAAGTGAAATGGCAGAGGCTACATGCAAAGATGGATCAACAGGTAAACATACAGTTAATAGAAGAGCTGAGGAAGCTCGAGCAGATGATGAGTGTGAAATTGAGATGTGAAGAACTCAGAGAAGTTGAGTTGGAAATGGAAGTTTCCATTAGTGGCCCGAAACAGGGTGAAATTCTGGGTGACGAGATTAATGAGAAAGATCTCATGGAATATTGGAATACTTTAGAATAATTTGAAGATATGTTGACAAGGGAAGTAGATGAGGCTATGAAGCCTTGTATTTTTAAATCTCATAGTTTGTGTATGTTTGCAAGATGTGCAGAATATGGTGGAATGTCTGGTGAAACTATCACAAAGATGAATGAAGCCCTTGAGGTGAAGTATGATGGAGAATGCCTTTTAGAGGAGGAAGGTACTGATTTGTTGCAGAAGAAAGAATTCATAGATGAATTCTTGTTTGGTGTAAGACAGCCAGTTGAAGTTGTTATGGAGCAGAGACATAATGAAAATGCCATAGTGATATTCCAAGGAGGTAAACAAATGAATTTGTTTAATGAAATTGATGAAAGAATTTTGCAATGTGATGATACAAAAGCTAGGATACCTCGGGAGGGTTACCAGAAGAAGAATGAAACTGGGAATGAAGGTTGTGATGAAATGCTGGAAAGATTTCACATGGAAATAGAGTTCTTAGAAAGAGGGCTCAAGGAAAATGAAGGAGAAGTGAAGCTTGCAGAACCTAATAAAGAAGAGATTCCAGTTACCGTGCATGATAAGGATGAAATGTCTCTAAATTTTATAAAGTTAAGTGAATGTTTTAACTCTTAAAATAATAATGTGGTTGTAGGTACAAGAGGCAACATTAATAAATATGATATTGAAATCAGAGGAATTGAGAAGAAATTATTTGAAGATGAGATGAAAGATTAGGAGCAGCAAGAAAGTTATGTCCTTAGAGACATAAAGGAAACAACAGTATTAATCCAGCAAGATGAAAACATCCAACAATTCAAAATAGGATTTATTGAAATCCAGAAAGTCTATGATGGGATATTGGTGCTTGAAGCATCAATGGAGACTGAAAGGTCTTGTATTTTTAAAACTAATAGTTTGTTGATGAATGCAGGTACAACATCGGATGAGAAATTTATTACTATAGGGGCAATCAATGACTATAGTTGTGATCAAGGAGAAGTTCTTGATTATTCTTCATTTCAGAAAGTTGAGTATTCAGTGCAATTGGAGACAAAAGAACCAGACAAAGAGGAATTACTCCGAGGAATTTTCAAAGGAAATTGTTGGAGAGGCCGATGGAATGCGGTTGACAAAATGAGTGATATTGGTGATGCTGATGTAAAACTAGTTCGAGATTCTTTTAAATTTTGGGGATCAGAAGAATGGGTATCAGTGATTCTACACAAGTCTATAATTTTTGAAATAAAGATGATGTGGTATGGAAAAGCGAGAGTTACATTCAATAGTATTCTAAAAATTCTGTGCAAAATTACAAAATGGAGTTGATACTTTAAAAGACCAGCGACAAAACAGAGTTTGGAATCCTGGAGGGAGCAAGTAATTGAGACTTGTGGCTGTCGCATTATTACAGAAAAGTGATAGACCTCATAGACAGGAGTCTATGGAAACTTCTCTACATGGGGAGTCTGATGCAGGAGCATCTTGCTTAATTTTCATTTTGTATTTGGGTGATTTAGGGGGTGATGTTTTTGTTTTAATTATTTTATAAATTATGCACATTTTAAATAGATTAAGAGAAAAATATCTAAATGTGAGATTTATTTTAAATATCCTCTTAATTAATTGAGAATATGAGTGGAGTTGTGTTGGATAGATATTTTAGGGATTAAGAACTCCTTAAATGGAACTTAGTTGAGTCAAAGAAGGGATAAAGATATTTTAGGATTTGGTTGAAATATTTGTGGAGGAAATCATGGATTCAAATTAATCCATAATTATGTATAAATATGAAGCTTTGTGTGAGGATGTAGAGAGGCACAGAGAATGGAATATGATAGAGAAAAATTTTAGAGAAGGATAACGTGCAGTATGAAGAATGGTGAGGGCCAAGAAGGAAACAAATGTATATTCGGCCAAAGAAGGGTTTGAATTTGTAATTTCTTGTCGTATTTGATGCAAGTATTTTGTTTATTGTTTGGCTCTCCCTTCATATATATTGATAGTTGATTCTAAATGGTTTAAATGAATATTTTAATAAGGATTTTGTAAATAAAGAGAATACCCACTCTATTGTGGGCAAGTTTATGATATTATTGCAGATTCTCTACATCACTCCAAACGTTCGAGTTAGGGGCGTTGATTATTCTATTATTTTTTCATGTCAAGCCTGCTAATGTGTGGTGCACACATGGCCAAAGGTGGATTTTAATGTCAGTACTTGTGGATATTGGAAGACAAGAAAACATGTGATGCTCAAAATCAAGAGAAGTAGTGACATGACTCTGCAACTATTCAAAACTAGAGAGAGGATATTTCTTGTGCTGTTGAAATAAGTGAATTCAAGTTAGATTCAAATTACAAAGAAATTATCCTTCCCTCCCCATATCTATTTTAGTTTTAGATAGATAGATAGAAATTGCTCACTAGTTTTATTTGTTTTATTAGTGACAAAGGGGAGGTGCTCGATAGATTCATTGAACATGTTGGTGAGCCCTGGTATGGCACCAAGAGTGCTGCAATTCCCAATGGATACCCTACTTTAATTTATCAACCTGGGCTTTGTACAAACTTGGAGGTGACAGTGATATATACACAGTAGATGCATTTTACTCATGTCATCCTCTTCTGCTCTATGAAAGAGTGCTACTTCTAGGGTTTCTTGGTGAATTGTGTCACACTTAAATGAAATTAAAATAAATTACAGAAAGGAAATGACAGAAAGGAAACTAAATTAAATTTATAAAAAGAAATGACATGAAAGGAAACTAATTTAACTTGCTGAAAAGAAATGGCAGAAAAGAAACTAATTTAAATTGCAGAAAGGACATTACGGAAAGGAAACTAATTTAACTTGTTGAAAAGGAATGGCAAAAAAGAAACTAATTAAAATAAATTGACAGTGCCAATCAACTAAACACACCCCGCATTGGTGTCCGAGTGTGAATAAACTATTCAACCCCTTTTCCATTAATTTATCAATACGGTTGCATACATTATTTCAAGGTAACGTGCATATATGTAGGGGCAATGGCACAATACAATATTGATCACAGATTTAACAATTAAAATAACCAAAACTATCATGACAATAATTAAATATAAATTGCAGAATTATAAAAGTGTTCATAGAAATTGAAGAAACATACCATAATAGCAATTAAAATACTCAAACCGAAATGCGAAAGAAACAAACAGAAATAACATAGCACCTGATCAGAAGAGTGGGCCCAACTCTCTGACTAGGGATGTGATAAACTCAAAGCATAAAGATATAACAACAAAATGGTTTTCATTCAGTTGATTAATAGTCTTCTGTTACAAACTTGATCTCCTGTTCGCTAACCCCATTCACATCCCTGAGGCCCTTCTTATACAATTGTTCAGAAAACCGTCTTCCCAATCTAACAACTGATATCTACAAATATACAATTATTAAAACAACAAACCTAGTTGCCAAGAGAAAACCAAGAAAGGTATGAAAGAGATCTAGAGTCAGGTTGGAATCTATTATGTTGTTATAGCATATCAAAATAGAGCTATGAAATCAAATTTTCTTGTATGACTGCAGATGCGACCCTTTGGTTGCAAAATCTGCGACATTAAAAAAATTAGTGCTTGCGTAGGCAAAATCCCCATGACTATTATTTCATTAATTAAACATTCTAGATAAGATAATGAAATGGGGTTTACCTTCTATGTTTAGAGAATTTAACGAATATTAATGATACAGAGGAGTGAAAGAGTGGGTGAAAATGGGAGAGAAAAGTAGGCAGATTTGGTACCCAACATCTCCCCCCACTTAGTCTATTTGCATGTCCTCATGCAGCTCGTCGTCTTTTTAGGTCTGGGTTGGACTAGCTGTGGTCGGCATGAAACTGAGCGAGGTTGTATTCTGCTGCCATCTCAGTTCCAGGGGGTTTATACCCTTCTGTCAAGACGATATCCTTCCACCAATCTTCACTTATAGTGTATGTTGAAGTATACTGATCTATTGGCAACCAAATGAGAGGGAACTGAAACCTTAGCCCCATCCACTGGACCCCACAAGTCTGAATACATGCAACAAAATGAGGCACTCTTTTTAATTCCCATGCAAAATTGGGTGCTCCAAAAGGTTCCCGTTATCTGACAGCTGATGATGACAACATCCATCTCCTTTGACAACTGTCGAGCGCTTCATTCTAAAAAGAAACTACCTATCTGACACAGAGGTCAACACACCACTTCTGTGTTTCCAGCATATGTTATTTATGTCCCTCGATCTGTAAAAAGGTAGAGTGCTTGTTATAAATATTCACTGCCTAACCATGCTCCCTCCTTATCATCAGTGGCCTTGTAACTTGGTTTTCTTCAAAAGTATCAAAGTCCTTCCTACCATTTAACCTGGTTGATAGTGTAGGAGGTGAAGGCTCTTAGGTAAATATCCCCCATAAATGGAATAGGATTGAAGGTCTGATCATCCTTCAAGAAATAATTATGCATGTAAAGTTCGCACATCAAGTGCTAACCAACAACATCATGTATTTTCAAATTACGAAGCAACTGTATCAGATCCTCAATCTCATGGCTGATTTCCTTATAAATACTTTCCAAGAAGAATAAAAGGAACTTCTCATGAAGAAATAAAGCATAACTATGGGTGAGAGGTCTACAGGTCATTACCTACTGTGCCAAGGTAAACATCTTTTCTTTATCTGCTTTCATCATTTTCACTTGTTCCTCTAGATCCTCCATCTTACCCTGTTGTTTCTCTTGCCTCTGCCGTATTCTGTATAACTGGTCTATATACCCAGTAATAATCCCAGTGGTCTGCTATCGAGCCCTCTTTGTCTCCTTCCAATTGTGGAAGATTTCCATTTCTGAATTTCGGCATCCAGGAAGAATTCTCAGGCTTTAAACTTATGTTTGATAGGGCTAGTCTGTGTGGCAACAGAGGAAACCTCGACCTTGGATTTCATGACCTTCCATTTATATTTTTTTAATTTTTCCTTCAACCGAGATACTTGCTTTCTCAGTCTTTGAACTTCCTTCTTCAGCCACATGGTCTTGTTAAATTGAAGCTGATATATTCTTTTGAGAGGTGGTCTCATGTTTTCACATTGTTCTATACATTCTTTCTTAATAATGAATTCGTCTCCCGGCCCTGCAGTAGGTTCAGAAGGCAGTGGGCTGCTATTAACGACATCAACTGGATTCTCTACCAGGTCTTCTTTACTTGGTTCCCTTTCTTCAGGGGCACTCTCCTCTTCTTCTTTCCTTAATTTGGGAATTTTTGTCACCTGGTTAGTGCCTTCATCAGCCATTCTCTGTTCCAGGGTTTCTACGAAATTCCCTTCTTCATTTTGAGCTTTAGGATGCCCCTGCTGAGAATCGGCAAGTGATGGGTCGACACCGGCCATATCCTTCCTTGAATCGACAAACTTCAGTATTGGCGGGACAAAAATTTCTTTTATTAAACATTGGGGAGAACGAAACCCCCTTGCTCCTCTTGGCATCATAATTTGAAAAGGAGAATGGAGAATATATTTTACCTAATTTGTGTTAGTCATGTTTGCCACCTCTGGTTCCTTTTCTTCATCACCTTCATCTCTTAATTGGGCTGAGCCTTATTCATGCATTGCTTCTTTTTCTGTGGTCGACACTGGTTCTTGTGGAATAGTGTCAACCTCGAGGGTCGTTCCTTCCATGTTTTCCTATCCCGCCTGAGTCGGGGGTGGTTCTTGTGTAACACCCCTACCTATTTCAATATCCACATCTGTTTGGGTAGGTGATGTTTTTTCTTGCGTAACATCATCACTTTCCAGCCCTCTGGCTGATGTTCCTTCTCCCTGTGCTTCATTGATGAAAGTCAATTTCTATGGAACAATATCAATTTCATCCCCTATCTCCATGATTCCTTCATCAATAGGTTCCACAGGCGTGGCTGGTTCTTGTGTGACAACCTTGACTGTATCACTAATTGTTTCTTCCATTTCCATTTCTTCTAGTTCTTCCTCTTCTTCCTCCATTTCCTCATTCTCATCCTCTTTTGATGAATTAAACAGAGGTGTTGGTTCTTCCTCCATTTCCTTCATTTCCTCCAGCTCTTCCTCTTCTGCTAAATTAGTCGGATGTGCTGGTTCTTCCTCCATTTCCTTCGGCTATTCCTCTTCTTCTAAGTCAGCTGGGGGTGATGGTTCTTCCTCCTTAGTAGCAATGATAATTTCTACTTCCTCTTCTGATAGTTCACAGAGCTCTGCCTAGGGAACTTGGAATCGGGCCATTGCATGCATAACCAACAAATAGACCAGTCTGTGGTTGGTGAGGACTTCCAGCACCTGGTGCGAGCGCCAAGCGGATTGCGCCATGAATTGGAGATGTTTTAATAAAAATAAAGGCATGTTTAAAGAGTGAACCTGTGCCTGCGGGAATCGAAGGTGAGAAGGGATTTTGAAATGGTAATTGAACAAAGTTTTATACCATCCTTCACAGGTTATATATTTCATTACAAATACTGCTACCTCATTCCATGGATACAGTAAAGATTTACGATCATACCCTCTCCCATACTAGACAACGCTTTCTCCTGCCTGCAGAAACAGTTCAAGAAACTCTGGTAGGGGAATCCTCCAAGAAAACCACTGTTTTCCTTGCCGTGTTAGCCCACTAACTTCTGCAATGGCTTTTTCTGTGATGGGAATTTCTACTCCTCTAACCTGAGAGTGACCCCAACCAAAATTTAGTGCAAACTCTATTGTAATTCCATTGTCGATTCCCTGCAATATATTAAAACAGGTATCCCATCCTGCATTGATGAAAACTTGCCACACATCAGCATTGCTACATATCAAAATTGTATCTTCGGGTTCATGCCGCAAAACTAGTCTACCCATCTTGTAGAGAATGTAGCAGCACTCTGTGTTACACCATTTTTTGGTCATCTAACCTATTATTGTTAGATAAACCCAAGTACACCATGTAAGACCAATTTTACCCCAAGTAAAATTTCTTTCACCACACTTGTTTACATTTCTCGGTCATATTTAACCCAAAACAAGGTAATCAATTAAATAAATCATTATTTATTTAATTATTCCCTAAGAATAGTTTATTTAAATCATTATTTAAATACTATTCCTAGTTAAATTTGACTAAATAATTTTTTAAAATAATTAAATAAACCATTATTTATTTAATTATATTCCCCCCATTTCCCCTAAATAATAAATAAAACATTTATTTATTTGTTATTTATAAATAAAGGAATTGACCCAAGTCAAAAACCCTTTTCCCTCCAACAAATATAATAAAATATTTCGAAAGGGTGATTCTAGAAGATGTTTTAATAATATTTTATTCATGCACCAGGTTCTAGAAGACCCCAATATTTTGTTATAAATAGGAGGGTCTTTCCCATTCATTAGTCACCTTCATTGCATTGGATCACACTAGATCTGCTTTTGGTCACCACTTTGCATTTCCATTTTTAAGAACTCCCATTGAGTTCCATGTTTTGTTTTCCACAATAGTTAGAGAGAGAGACCATTAATCTGAAACACTAAGGACTACCAAGAACCCAGCCCACTGAGGAGAACTGGAAAACACCTTTCTTGTTTTCCTCTTAGGTGCCCCATTCTTTATAATAAAAAGATTCTTTTAAATATATGTGTTCTTGTCTTGTCCATTGGCACTTGTACTTTACTTTATCTGCTTAATATCTTCCATATATAGATCTAGATGTATGCAGCTTATGACAGATCTTAAGATGTTTTGCATCCATAACTTATGTTAGGGCTACTTGATATGTGTAGCTAAAGTGAGTTTTTTACGACGAAAAATTCATACTAACAATTGGCGACTCCACACGAGTTTTCTTTTGCGACCACTGTCGTTTTCTATCCTCCTGCATATCCAGCTATTTCAGTACCTAGGGTTTCTCTCCTATTTTCTGTTTTTCCTATTTTTCTGCTAGTTCTTCCCTCTAAAACCCTCAAACATCCAAATTTCTAACTTCCGTGTGTTTCTAGCCTTATTGCGCAGGTGACCGACATCAACCGCAGCTGAGACGACCATTTTTTCTGAAATCTGCCGCCGAGAGCACCGGAAGTGCAGGTCGCACCTTTTTTCCCAAAAAGTGCGTCCTGGGTCACGGAAAACAGCCCAAAAAGTGCGACCTGAGCAAAAAACAGGTCAAAACCTGCAACCTGGACTTTTTTCTGGAATTTTTCTGAAATTTTTCTGGGTTTTGTCTGAACGTCTGTCAGGGTTGTCTGACCTCCGTCTTCGCCTGTTTAGACCTATCCTTTCTCTTTTTTACTCAACTAAGTGGGAATCTAGCCCCCCTAGGGCTTCAGTACCCTCCACTCTTTGTGGAAAAATTTTAGCTGCTGTAAGTGTCTAAATTTCCAGAGTTTCAGCCCCATTTCTTTCTGATCTGATACCCCATTTTCAGATCCCTTTAGATCATCTCTTCTCCCTCTCAAATCACCTCATATCGTTTTGTTTGGCTCCCTTTCTAAGGCCACCGCCTTGCCTCTTCTATTTTTAGCTGATCTCCTCCTTTTTAGTAGCAACCTTGCCTCTGGCTATTTGCTGTTCTCTGCACCATTTTTCAGTAGATTTCCCTTTAGATCCCAGTCCCTCCGGACCTTAGATCTATTGGTCTTTGTTTAGCGTGTTTTGCCTAGTTTTTTCCCTCTTATAGACTAGTTTTGCGAGACCCGCCTTCTTGGGTTCGATTGCTGCATTTTTAGTTGTCAATTTTCTTTCAGTCTTCTTTACTGCAGATTTCTTTTTCCATTACGCAGCACACTTTTTTCTTTTTCTCTCAAAACGGCTGGGTTTAATCAATTAAAATTAACGCATGCCACACACTGACCCTAAGTGAAGAAGAGCCTGGTTAACACCGCCTGGAAAAGACTTTAAAATTAATTGACACTGCACCTCTCTGCCCCTGTCACATCTTGCCTTCACACCTTGCTGCCCTTGTCGGTCTTCCTTCTTCCTGTCATCATTCCACCCCCAAGACATTTATCCCGGAGACTTCTTGGCCTTCACCCTCCGTTCTCGGATGGTTGACTTCCTCCTTCTCGTTTTCGTCAAGTTAGTTCTCCCCCGAGTCCGTACTCTGACTCATCTTCTCATTCTTTGGTTCCTCCCCCTACTTTTGATTCACTCTATTACCTTCACCATGTCTGGTCCAGGGCCTAACGCTAGCGGCAACCCCGGCCCTAATGCTGGGACTATTACTCACGGAACTACCACAGGCACTCCCTCGACTGCTCCCTTGCTCCCCTTCATGGCAGGCCTCAGTCTTCCCGATTTCAATCAGTTAACCAATGATCCTATCTGCCACGATGTTAGTTGGCCTGCTATGCCAACCAAGCTCCCCTCCGACATTCCCAAGTTCGAAGGCCTTGCTGGAGAGGATCCCTCCAACCATATCCAATCTTTCCACATGTGGTGTTCCTCCCATTCCATTACTGATGATTCCATCCATCTTAGATTATTCCAACGTACGCTTACAGGCGATGTTTCTAAGTGGTATGTTGATCAACCCACTTCCTCTTATACCACCTTTGCAACTCTTGCCCGAGCCTTTTTATCTTACTTCCAGCTTCCCCTTCATTATGACTTTGGTATCAAACTTTTGACTTCTTTCAGTCAATCACCTATGACCCGCCTATCCGATCATGTCTAGGAATGGTGGAGAAGAAAGAGCCGATGTCAATCTCCTACCTTCGAAGACCGTGTCTACATGGACTGGTTCCTTCAATCTCTCTTGCCACCTATCGGGAAAGATGTCGCAGCGCATTTCCCTCAAACCAAAGAAGCTGCCCTCCAAATGGCGTTAAAATATGACCTGATCTACGCTCAGACGGGTTATGTTTATACTTTTATACCTGATCTCCCCAGACCTGGTCATGCCCCTGCACCGGGGGCACCTCATGTCGCTGACATTATCGTTGGAGCTATCTCTCATCCATCCGCTCAACCTCCCATGAGCTATGGTTTTCCTGGGGGAGGGGGCACCACTTCTTGCACTTCTCCCCCTCCCGGTAGCACACATCCAACACCCGGCATGCCTCCTCTTTTTGCCCAACCCCCTGTTACCCAGCCTCATTATCCTCCATATCCACAGCCTAGTGCCCCAAATCCCCCAGCATTAGCACCCCCACCCCCTTCGTCTTCTCAATCCCTGCACTAGCAGCCACCACCCCCTTAGGGGCAGATGTATGCTCAACAGAGCACGACCAATCCTTTCCCGCAGCACAGCTTTGTGGCTACCCACCCACCTCATGGACCCGTAACCACTCAACCTCCTCCATCTGGTCCCTCTGATTACCAGATCCTCATGATGAACTCTGACCAACCTATAACCATCGACCTCAATCATCACACTCAATCTCATCTGTACCCCCAGCCTCCTGCTCCATCTGTCCACGAGTCACCTTCTTCAGGTTCTACAGAGCCTCTTTCGACAACTAATGGTCCCCTGTATATCCCTCCGCCCAAAGCCGAGGTTCATACCAAGATTCCTAAGAGACCATTACGCCGAAATGCTGCTTCTAACCAAGCCGCCCATTCGTTTAGCATAGTATATGAGTTGGCCCAATCTCCTGTTACCATTTCAGCGCTAGAACTCCTTCAGTCGTGCCCCTCCCAAATAAAAGCTCTATTATCAGCCTTGGGCACTGTAGATCCAGCCGATGACCAATTGATTGTTTTCGATGCCCATCAGTCAGAGTCTCCTCCTCTTCCTGCTTCCGTAGCTTTCCAAATCTCAGTCAAAATCCAGAACGCTAACATTTCCCGGTGCATCATTGACGAGGGGACATCCACCTGTGTGATGTTTGCTTCGGTTTGGAAACAAATCGGGTCTCCTGAGTTGGCCCCTTCCACGATCACTCTTCGAGCGTGGGATGGCCACGCCTCCCAGCCCATTGGCATATTTCGTAATTGTCCTATCACCCTTGAAGGCAAGACTGTTTGTGTCGACATTGAAGTTATCGACGCCCCTCTTGACTACAACATTCTTTTGGGGCGAAGTTACACCTATGCCATGTCTAGCGTCCCCTTCGCCGTCCACCGCAAGATGTTTTTCCCCCATAACGGAAAAATTGTCACCATCAACCATTTAACTTATCACGAACCAAAATCTCAGTCTTCCCCTATGTCCACTATTTCTGCTATCACTAACAAGCCAACCATTGACTCTTTGACCAGTGTTTCTCCTGGCGTCTATAAAAACTCCTCCTTACTTGGAACCTTCTCCGGTCCTCCCCCTCCTCCTGTATCTGATCCTAGCCTGGCGAACGTTTGCATGATGCAATCATCTTGGGCTGACCTTACACAACCCACTTCGGCTAATAAGCAACCTCAACCCCACTCACCCCCACCAGCTCCTAGCCCTTCGCCCCCGCTAGCCAACCTTCTTCCGTCAGAATCTCCTTCCCCAAATAATCCTCCCATGCCCCTATACCCTCCTGGGTCAATTCTGCCCGATTTCAACCCCCTTGGCCCCGTTCCTCCTGGCCATTTCCTTGCTGGTCAGATCCCTTTCCTTGCTCCCCCTCCCAGAGCTTCTTCCGTCCCTATCTTGGCCACCCTCTCCCTACCCAACTTGACCTTGGGTATACGCGTCTGGTACCTTAACCCCCCAGCCACTACCCTTCTTGGTCAACCGAAACCATATCTTGCTTTGACCCCAGTTCAACCGATACCCATGACCTCTACCGCTGCACCATACCTGTCCTGAATTGCCTCATCTTAAGCCCATGGTTAATGTCGCATTCCCTACGTCCACGGTCTTGGAAGCCTCTGTTCCTTCCACAACCGCGACCAAGAACCCCAAAACTATTCACACCAACCACCCCTGTGCTTTGTGTGATCTCCATGGCCATTACACCCACCTTTGTCCCCACCTCTAGGACTTTCGCACCTCTTTAGTAGCAGTCCGCCAATTCGAGGCCAAGCGCAACAAGTCCACCTCTCCCCAATTTGCGCATTTTGCTCTGGCAGAACTACCTGACACGACTTCTCCAATTGACATTCCCCCTCCTGATGTCAAGATGACAGAGCCTTTGTCCACCATTTTCTACCTATCATCATCCATGAGACCCTCGGGGAACATTCCCTCTGAATCCTCCCATGTTGTTTCACTTGACCTTCCGTCAGCGATCACCCTGGGCTCACAATCAGTAGATCCTTTATCTGCTTGCTCTTCTATCACCCCTCGTGATGATGCGCATGTGAACCTCTCTTCTCATGATGATGAGTTAGGTAGCTTCACCACGTCTAGTGGTCTTCTTCTGCGAGTCACCCCATTTCCTATCACGATGACGACATTATGGAAGGAACCATCTCCCCCTTACCTCGAAACCATGCATCCAAATCACATACACCTTGTGGTCATTACATTGCAACCCAATGTTTGGGTAAGGGGGCACCCATATTTGAGAGACCCAAGGAAGTACTTCTCCACAACTCTCCTAGTGTGTCTAGTCATGTCGACTCTAGTACCATTATTCTTCCACATTTAGATGAACCTCTAGAGTCCCATACCACTTCTCGAGATGATACCCCTCATCATTCCTTTATTTTACATCAACAACCCAATCTCTCAGACATTGCAGTTGACCAACCTATGGGTTTTCCAGGAGAGCATCAGTTCATTATCTCCCAATCCTCTCTTTGGGATAGTGACACCCCGTATGTGATCCAGGTGGATATCGGTGGCCACCCATCTATTCCATTTGGACTAGCACCATCAATTCTTGCAGCTTTTCACATTCAGAACAACTTACTATTTTTAGCAGGCTTTTGGGTCCTCCACTCTCGGAGCCATTTTGGGGGCTTAATGATCCAGGTGGATATTGGTGGCCACCCACCTATTCCATTTGAACCCCCATCATCAGTTCTTTCAGTTTCCAAGTTGCGGCATAACTTACTATTTTTAGCAGTTTTTCGGGTCCTGAACTTCCGGAGCCGTTTTGAGGCCCTAAACGACATTTTTTGGGTATCGTTTTACCAACGAATTTCATGGAATGAAATTCATCTTGAAATTTGTAGTCCTCGGATAGATCTTTCTAACGAGCTATTGAGGGTGTCAAACGGAGATCGGGTGCTAAAGTTACGCCCTTGGGAAGTTGAACCACGAATTTACCCAAATGGGCGCCCACAGTTTTGGCGCCTCATCTCCTACGGTTAGGTTTTTGGACGTTTCAAATTCTACATTGTTTCTCAACAATAAATAGGCCCTCGAGCCTCATTATAACACAGTTCAGAGGTATGTAGCCACCACATCTCTTCTCAGAGATTCGCTACCAGCACCCTAACTGTTGTATTTCCATTATGTCTGTAAGCATATTTATGTTATTTGATATTAATGAAATGACGCATTATTTCTGTTGCATCTCTATGTTTATGGTTATTTTTGTATTCTATTGCGTTCCTGCATAAATCCGGATCAGTATGCCAACCCCAAAACTTAAAGGCCATTTTATTCATATATGCAGTACTAAAAGAGATTGGTAATCCTCCATTTCCTTTCTCACACTGCATAACCATAACAAAAACAAATGGCACACCACATTATTAAAATATGTTTATATCCCCTTTTTCTAATTGGATTTTGGCATGCCCACACCATGCTTGGGGGGCACCTATGCCCCTTAACCATAAACATCCTAGATCTCAGCCCAAAATAGCACTGAAACCCCATTTTCTCTGATAAGATTGTACTTTTCAGGTCCTTCCTGGGACAGGTCACAGTTTTCTGCCGAGTACCTGATACCCCGGTCACAGAACAGACCCCAAAAAGTGCAATCTGGCCTGTTCATGAGCTCTGGGTATCTTTTAGTTTTTAGTACCTTGATCCTTCACCAGGACACACTTTGTCCACGAAGAGTCTATTCCCCTCTTCTCAAAATCGAATTTCTTCACTTACGACACTTGTACTTGGGGCACCACTTTGCCTCCTTACTCATCTTCGTTCGTGTTGATTTTTTTCATGAGCTACCCTTTTTTACTCATGATTTTATGGTTCCCCATTGGACCTGTACTATGAGGCAGCACCATCGAGTCGCCCTTGTTTAGAACATCCAAGTCACGTCACCAGCACATTCATCGAGTCCCTTTGTACCCTGCCATAGTTCTCCATCCTTCCCTGCTTGGTCCCTCTCTCATGTCACACATTATGGCCTTCAGTACCCCTGTCCACTACCCCTCATAATATTACGTCAGCTGCCACCAAAATATTCATTCCCTATATGCTCTAACAAGGGAATTCGTCCATTTGCTCATTCGTATCTGCCTTCCCATCATCATCATTACTATCTAGCTGTTCGTCGCTCTAATATTTTCACTCGTGCCTTAGTTGAGGTTCCCTCATTGCCTCACCTATGGTAAACTCATCTACTCCAGAAGCCAGGTCCAGGGGGCAGTGTACCGTGGTTTGAGCTCCTTTTCCGCCTGATCGTGATCTATACGCTTGACGGTTCCGTGATGCCGCAACCGTTATTAGTGATACCCGGGTGTGTGTGAGATGTTTCAACCCTCATGAGGGGGTGGCCCTGCAGGTATCCCCCCACATACCTGGATGACTTCTTCATTCCAGCCATTGATGCAGCTCCTCTCGTTTGATGATATCGGCCTCAGTCGCTTGCAGCACCTCTTCGATTTGCACGTGTCGGTCCGATTTCGCGAGCCCTTCCCCGTGTGTAGGGGGCATTTGGGTGTATTTGTATGTCATGTACTACCATATTATTGTATAAGACATGATGCTTATTCCAGGCATCGCTTGTATGAGGGATTCATCATATTATTTATCTGGCTCATGTTTAGGCCAGAACATGCTTCATTAGTGCGTTCCGTGGTTTTCTGGGCGCTTTATTCATTGTACTATTGTCTCGGCGGGCATAGGTATGCCTCCCCCGCCGCCTTTCACATTGGTACCACATCATACACTTGAGACTTGTTGCACCTGTAAGTCTCGTCTCCTCAGGGTCTAGTCCTCCACCACTTTAGATCACATTACGTTCCTCTCTCTCCTCTCCATCTCGCTGTCTAGTGATTGAGTTCTTACAACGTACTTCGGTGATACGATTTGCTCCTAACACTCATACATTGGGGGGAAATCTGTTACACCATTTTTTGGTCATCTAACCTATTATTGTTAGATAAACCCAAGTACACCATGTAAGACCAATTTTACCCCAAGTAAAATTGCTTTCACCACACTTGTTTACATTTCTTGGTCATATTTAACCCAAAACAAGGTAATCAATTAAATAAATCATTATTTATTTAATTATTCCCTAAGAATATGTTATTTAAATCATTATTTAAATACTATTCCTAGTTAAATTTGACTAAATCATTTTTTAAAATAATTAAATAAACCATTATTTATTTAATTATATTCCCCCCATTTCCCCTAAATAATAAATAAATCATTTATTTATTTGTTATTTATAAATAAAGGAATTGACCCAAGTCAAAAACCCTTTTCCCTCCAACAAATATAATAAAATATTCCGAAAGGGTGATTCTAGAAGATGTTTTAATAATATTTTATTCATGCACCAGGTTCTAGAACACCCCAATATTTTGTTATAAATAGGAGGGTTTTTCCCATTCATTAGTCGCCTTCATTGCATTGGATCACACTAGATCTGCTTTTGGTCACCACTTTGCATTTCCATTTTTAAGAACTCCCATTAAGTTCCATGTTTTGTTTTCCACAATAGTTAGAGAGAGAGACCATTAATCTGAAACGCTGAGGACTACCAAGAACCAAGCCCACTGAGGAGAACTAGAAAACATCTTTCTTGTTTTCCTCTCAGGTGCCCCATTCTTTATAATTAAAAGATTCTTTTAAATATATGTGTTCTTGTCTTGTCCATTGGTGCTTGTACTTTACTTTATCTGCTTAATATCTTCCATATATAGATCTAGATTTATGCAGCTTATGACAGATCTTAAGATGTTTTGCAGACATAAATTATGTTAGGGCTACTTGATATGTGTAGCTAAAGTGAGTTTTTTACGACGAAAAATTCATACTAACACTCTGGACGCATCAGACCATTAGAAGGAGTGACGAATACCAATTTCGGAAAAAACAACATGGTGAAAAATGAAATGGAATAATGGTAAATACGACAGGCGATTTCTTGGGAAACAAACAAAATCATGGCAGATTATGATAAGTGCGATGAATGAGATGGTAATTATTTCAAATCAGTTGGAAAGGACTGATAGGTTGGAAACATGTGCATGTTGCTAATCCTAATACATGTTAATAATTATATGAAATATAGTGAGAATCGTGGAGCATACCAACAACACGAGGTTTTAATAATGGCTTTGGAATAATCATTGATGTGGTTTAATTATGCCGTCATTTAGTTATGACATCAGCCCCCCCAAATTAAAACTAGTCATCCACGACGTCAATGTCTTATCCATGGAATATTTAATTAAATCCATAAGAGTCAAATGGAGATGTACCTAGCGACCTACCTGAGGGAAGTGACCGTTGACAGAATAATGGCAGAATAACGACGGAATAACGATGCTGACGAAGTAACAGCACCAGCAGAGTAACTGCATCAAGGAGTAGCGGCATCGCAAAGTAACATCATTGCGGAGTAGCAACATCCGGGGAGTAACGATATCGCGGAGTGACAACATCACAGAGTAGCAACATCCGAGTAGTAACAACATCATAGAGTAGCATCATCCAGGGAGTAACAGCATCATGGAGTAACTTCATCGCATAATAGAAGTATATGAGGAGTAACAACATCACGGAGTAGCACCATCTAGAGTAAAAACAACCAAAGAGTAGCATCATCCAAGGAGTAATAACATTATGAGTAGAAGCATCCGGAGTAACAACATCCAAGGAGTAACAATGACCAAGGAGTAGCAGCACCTAAGAAGTAACAACATCAAAAAGTAGCAACATCCGAGGAGTAACAACATTCCAAGTAACAACATCATGAAGCGGCAACATCCGAGGAGTAACAGCAATTCGAGTAACAACATCACGAAGTAGCAACATCTGAGGAGCATCACAAGTAGTAGCATTCAGAGTAACTATACCCAAGGATTAACAACATCCGATACTTAGAATATTTCCAGGAATAACAGTATTAGCGGAGTAACAACATCCGAGGAGTAACATAATCTGATACTTAGGAAGTTTCCAACTCCACAACATTGCACCTCAGTAGTAGTTCTTGGAAAAAGACAACAAGTTAATAGTAAAAATATTTATTATTATTATTATTATTACTTTTAGAACAGGGATGTGTTAGGGCCCCGTGATTTGGCAGATTGGCAAGCCAAATGACAAGGTAACATCAAACCAACTTTGGAGCCTAAGGACCTAGCCTTCCTGGACTCAGAGAGGGCTCTCTCTATTTGTGCAAAGGATGTGAACTTGTTTGTTTTCTATGTTTCTGATTTTAGGCTAGTTGTTACGTGTGTTTGGTTTTTTTTAGGTTTTTGAGGGAAGAACTGACTGAAAGGATAAATAGATATGGAGATGTCAAAACAATTGGGCTATGGGGTCAAATGAGGACAAGATTGCCTTAATGACGGATAAGGTATGACTGTAGGGCCGATTTGGTCAAGATGAACATATTCTTTAGGTGAAAGTGAAATGGGATGAACAATAAGTTTGTGAATAATGAAGAGATTTTAAACATGAATAGTTAATCAGCAAGCATTCATAAGTTAGGGCTAACCATGATCCTCTATGAATGAAACTTATGACTAATCAATGCGTAAAATAAACATTCCAGTGATGCATGGAAGTATAAGACTCTCCAACTTTGGGAAATCACCTTTAGATTTTTGGGAAAACAAACAAGATGGAAAAACAACTCAATCTACAAAGAGGGAATTCCTAGACATCATATTTTGAGTTATTGGGAACTTTGAAAGTAGAATGCAAAGTTTTAGGCAAAGGGCAAGATCGAAACAAGACCTCCTTGGTTCAAACTAAGACAATCAATAATTCAAAGAGAGTTTTCAGAGATGGAGCTTTGACCAGCCATGAGTAAGCAGGGCATACCGTGAATCATACTTAGCATGCATAACAACCATAAATGAAACAAGCAACAAGTTCTTCAGTGATCAAAGAGCAGTTAAGAATTCTTTGATATAAATAAGAAAGAAGAAAAACATAGAAGCTGTAATAAAATCAGGAAACTTGAGGTGCCTCCATGGGCATGTCTCAAATCTATTCTTTACTGACCTACAGCAAGCAAGAAACATAGAAACATGTGTGGAAACTAAGAAAACATAACAAAATAAGAACACTATACCATTCACCAAGCCATGGAATCCTACATGCAATCCTTCTCCACCATCCAAGTCAAGCAAGAGATCATCAACATCACAAGACAAGTGTTTCTTCAAAGCTCATAGTGCTATTGTATTGCTCTTCTAACATCAATTTCAGCCTTGTTTACAATGAAATCTCTTGGAATATATAGGCCAAAGAGAAGGAAAACCTCCTAGAGCAACTAGCAAGCCCATTGGCCCATCAAAAATATCTGGTTTTGTCCTTGAGGCTTTGCAAAGCCCAAGGCACAAAATATCTATGAAAATATCCTAAAAATGATTAAAAAAGGAAAATATATTGAATTTTCCAAATTGACAATGGCCAAAAAAGGCTAAACGCACATTTGGAAAAGCCACTACAGAAAACTGCATTTTTCACAAAAATGCTTCAGAAATATATCAGCAAAAAATTCCCTGTCTTGTGGGCAACTTTTGGAGGACCTCCCGATGTCAAAATGAGGCCCGTGATGGCTCGTTGGAAAGCCCTGGATGTATAGTTTCTAAAAATACTTTTTTTTTTTCCAAACTGATCAACAAAAGCTTGTGAAAAACTGACCTTTGTGGAAAAACCCAAAAATTAGCCTTTGCTGATATGCGAGGCAGAGTGTTGAAAAAGTGACTGTTTTTCGCCACTTTGGGAGACCAAAACATCTTCAATTAATCTGAAATTTTCTGAGTAGATGCCTCTAAACTTAATGCATCCAATGATACCACTTTCAACCTTTGAGGTTGCTCCAAACAAAAATGGCGGCGCCCATGATTTTATGCAATTAGGCCCAAAAATATCAAAAAACAAGAACATGTCAAAATATGCTCAATTTTGGTGAGAAAACCCCTTAAGGGTTTTTAGAAACATGTGTAGAAGCTCGGGCCAAAATTCCAAGCCTAGAGGTGTCTTTTCCACTTTTTCTCACTAGGTGCCCTCTTTGGGCAATTTTGAGTTTTTCTTGGTTTCCTTCCTTGTTGTTTGACATTTTAGCTTTGGCGAAGAAGTTATGGCCCCTTTCCTTGGAGAGGCAGCTAGCACGTACTTTTGAGAATGCCCTTCATGCTCTATATTTTGTGTTTTCTTTCCCTTATCATTGCTTGCTTGAGGGCTGTCTTGTTTATCCTTGTCACTGCTTTCTTCATGACTATCATGTTTGGACCCTTTTCCTTGTTCCTCATCATCACTAGTTTGCTTAGTTTTCTCTTCTTTGACTTACCAAGATAAAATGATTAAGTGATTACCGAAATAAGTCTTCAACCAACACACCTTTTCCTCTTTGAAAATCACTGTTCTTCTTTGGTTTGGTTAACATGGTGCCCTGAAATTACTGTTTTTAAATGACTTCTTTCAACTGACAAAATTCTTTATCCTCTAGTCACTATCCTCTTTCTCTAAGCAAAGAGTACCCTCTTGAAAACACTGTTCTTTCCCTTTGAAAAAACTGTTCTTCTTTGATGATGATTATTCTCTAAAATAAAGAAAACAGTCTTCTTGTCATTGAGCAATAGGCCCTTCAAACAAACTAGGTCTCCCTTTATGATCACTGCTGTTCTTTGAGTTTAACAAACAAGTATTAGTTTGAATGAAGACAAATTTACCTCTTTAGTACTTGTGTTTGAGTAATGAGGTTTTTGACAGGCCTGTTGGTGGTTTTTTGAAAAGAAGTCCCTTTTTGTTTTTAGCACAAGGCTCTTCCCCTCAAAACATTGCCCCTTTTTTGGGATTTCTACTGTGTGAACCTTTAGCTATTCCTAGCACAAACATTTCTTTCAACATTGGCACCTTTAGCCCTTTCTTTTAACCATTTTTCATCTATAAAATTACAGCAAAAAACCCTTCTCGAACTCTAATCCTAACTAAGAGGTGAGGAATACCTTAAAAAATGAATTTTTGGACCCTTTGAGTGTCGGTGCAGTGGGAAAAGAAAAGCGTTTGGAGCGATTTTGAGATGGGCGGGCGTTTAGCATAGAACACACCGCGCAGAAGAGCCTGTCAGGTCGGCCTGGGCACCCGACACAGGCGCACTACGCAGCGCTATAGGCGGCTTTGTAAAAATGCACTGAGTCCTCCTACAGGCACACTGCACATGTATACAGGCGCGCCACGTTGAAACTTAAGCTCGAATTTTTTAACAATCACTCAAAAATGCCTCTTTCCTTCGGCTTGGTCTTGCAAAGTAATGAATACCCAATTGGACGATCTCTTTTATATTTGAACATCCCAAGTTTCCTTCACTTTGTTTTTAGAAGGCAAACTTCTCTTTTTTCTTTTGAAAGAAGCTTTGAACAGTGAGCTTGTGCCTTTGTTTACTTTCAAAGGGGGAAATATTGTGACAAACCATGATGTAGCCTTAAAAACATAATGCAAACCATGTCCATTTATGAAGTGAAGGGAGGTTTTAAAAACATTTAAAAATGTAAGTCTCTTGTGCCCTTTAAACTCTGTCTCTTACTATTTGATGGGTACATTTTAATTGAAGGTAACATATGTTTCACACCACCTTTTGACCCTCTTGAATGAGATGATTTGCTGTGTAAACCTTTGGGGAGCTGACCTTCTGTTTCTCTATGAAGGAGGCCTTTATAAACAGAGGAAAAAGAGACCTTTTTAACACCAGAATGCCATCATTGTGTTTGATCTGAAATAGGTTTTCAACATATGAACTCTTATTGATTTATCACTGATTTTCAAACTCTATCTTCAAAACAGAGAACTTATTCAAACACCATTTGAAACCTTGCCAATGCATCTTTTGTTTCATCCCTAGGAAGGAGGTGACCTATAATTTCTGAAGTTGCTTAAACATCTTAACCCTCTGCTTTTAAATGAAGGAGGTTCCACTGTGCTTCTAACCATCTACTCTTGATTGGAGGAGGCTTTACCATGATGTCTTATAACTATCTACTCTTTTGAAGGAGAAATTCTCATTGTACTTTCAACCATCTGTTTTTAATGAAGGAGGTTAGCACTGTATATATGACATTTCATCTATCTCAAAACAGTGTCATCTTTGTGCAAATCATATGTCTCTGCTTGGTATTATGTCAAATAGGCAACAAGGTGAAATTTGACATTTGGCTTTATGAGATATGTTTTGAGATAGGTATTCTTTGTAAAATATCCCTGTGAACCCTTAGACCAGAAACCATATGACTTGTATATGTAGAGTATTCGCTTGCTAGACATAGTTGACTGACCTCCCTTGACTGTGTTGGCAGAGGCAGGTTGGATTTTCCTTTGGAGGAGATGCTAAGAACACTGCTAGTCAACATAACATCATCCTTATGTATTCATATGACTTGGAGGCTGCTCTTTGTTCTTTAGGCAACTTTGGTTCTTAGATTACACCCATTAGCAACCCTTTATTTGCTGTATTGCACTTTTTTTACTGAGGGCAAGCTAATTTAGCATGCAGGACCCTTTTGACTTTGTTCCTTTTCTCTTTTACACATTGATCATTGTTGTAATCACATCCCTGCATAGATGTAACAAACAAATGACTTTGAACTCTGAAGAGCTTCCTTGGGGCCTTATGGAGATTTTTCCTGACCTAAGCATGTTCTTTTAGACAGTGAACATACTTATCTTCTTCTGTTTTGGATCTTTGTTGAACTTCTTCTAGACTGAGACAGAATGACCTCTTAGTGGCGTGACCTATGGATGAATCAAGATCTGTTTTTGTAGATTAGGTGCTAATTCAGGGCTGGATGGTACTGAACAGAGGCTTTTGGCTCAAGATGTTTTTGCCAAGGAAAGGATTCCCTAAAGCACCACTATCTAACTTAGGGGTGATCTTGACATATTCTGAGTGTTTCCTTGGGTATGATTAGATCTTCAAATGACAGATAACCAGAGATAGGGTTTCAGATATTCTGTCAACAGTTGGATAATGAGTAGCTTGAGGAATAAGGGTAAATGGCAGCAGATAATCTTCAGCTATGCCAACTATGGACAGGGTTATTTTGATGAAACTAGATAGGACTTGTCAAATGGGTTTTTTTCTCATCATAGGCTGATCAGAAGGGGTAGGAGGCCAAAAATTGTTTTGGGGTGTTTTCTAGAGGATAGATTAGACAGTTTGGAGATTAGCTTCTAGAAAAATCAACTTAGGAAAACTAGTCATCATCAACATGTGAAAAATATTGACGACTAACAGTGGCTCCATTTGGGGAGTGCAGCTCCTTTTTAGGAGGTGTCCAGAATTGCAGATCTCTGGCCTTTGTAGACCAGTGCCTTATCCATTGGCGCAAATTCCTTTCTTTCTTGATGCTATTTCTGAAAATTGACAGCATGATTAACATTAAAGTCACATCTACCTACCCAGCTATATTTCATAGCATTTTTTCTTCTTTTAGGTGCATTTGAGCTAGCAACCCTTGACAAGAGATAATTTTTTGACAAAAGAAAAACTATCTACTGCTACACTTATATTTTCCGGGAGTTCAGATTAAACTGATGAACTCCTTTATTTCTCTACCTATGTTAGATCGACTGTCAAGATTAAGCTATTTGACAGGATTTTATTCACTAAACTAACACATGAAATTGAAAAATGATCAAATCAGGATTAGATAGTCTGATTTGTCATGTACTTGTGGCATAAAAGACAAGCTGCACACAAATATTATTTTGCATGAAAATAGGATCTAGAAAAATCAGGGCTAGGATACATAGTTTGTTTTTCATCCCTGTTTTCCTCTTTGGTTATGTTTTGAGCATGTGGAACCAATATCTCTTCCTAATCTAATTTCTTTTGACAAGTCAAGCTTACACAATTTGACTATCACTTCTTTCACTAACTTATCAACAATAAATTTAAAACATGTCTAGTTATGATTAGGCTAGATAACTGAACAAGATAACTTTTGAGCACTAGTAGTGGCATTTAGACTTGCACACTTTCAGCATGACTATTTTTTGGGTATGGGGCTATACCATTGCTTTAGAAACTACCCTCTTTTTCTACTTTTCTACTGTTTTTTGTATTTTCTACTTTTTTACTTTTTCTTCAAACAATCTAGACCTAAAAAGATGCTCACAAGGTTGAGCTCATTTTTCACACCTATCTATCTATCCTAATCTAACCTATACACAACATACATTCATTTAGTGAAATATCTTTTCCAACAAAGCCAATCAAGTAGATGATTCCATGAAGGATTTAGTTTTAGCTTTTTAAGAGTGCTGAAAAAATGAAAAGGCCACTTCCACTTTGCTTATTTTCGAGTAGTAGTGCCTAAAATTTTTCTCACTCTTTGCAATAGACTGTTCTGGGCGGAAAACACGACTCCTTCATATTTCTCAGGGAAAACAACAAATGGATCTTGGAATAATACCTGATCTAGGGGATTTGATATATAGGCTTCATTCAGGACTACTCTTTCTTCCACTTGGCTATATTTGGGACTCTCTTGGTAAAGAAAATTTTCCCCTTGCTCATGATCACTTGAACTGTCAGACTCATCGTATATTGCACTGTAGTCTTCTTTCCAAGCTGATGTGTTCTGATTAAGTGGACTGAAAACTGTGCGAAGGTCATCATGTTGATGAGTAGGGATACATTTTGGCAGTAAGTCCTCTTGAAAGGATAGTGTGACAACTCTCATGTGTTTATCAACCTCTATTTCTTCATCTACAATTTGTAACTCAATGGAACTTGGTGGTTGAAAATCTGGAGTTAAGGAGGATTCCATGTCCAAAATGATTTCCTCAACCATTTCAGGAGAAGAATTCTCATGGACAACTTGCTCAAGAATTTCATCATCCTCCTCAACCTCATCATCAAAGCTGAAATATTGCTGATTCCCAATTATGTGAACGTTATTTCTGATGGACTGAAGTGAAGTAGAGCAAAGAGTCAGAGACTCTTCACTTACTTCTAAACTCTTAAGGCTTTCCTTATCAGTGTCATAGGTGCCATGAATTTGCTGATTACTGTTCTCAATCTGATGATAGTGAACCTTATCCCACAATTTAACTGCTAATGTCTCTGCAAGGTTAGCTTCTGTTTGAATATCATAATCATCAATATATTGATCAAACCTTGGAGAATCATTAATATAAGTAATATCACCAGCCATACATATTGGACTATCAGATTGTTTCTCTTCAAATTGATTTACAAATATTTTTTCTGCTATGCAATAGTTAAAATCAGGAGGAAAATCAAGAGAGGCTGAATGTGTGTTTATGAGTTGATCTATCTCTTTTTCAGTTAAAAAGGGAGGCATGTTTATCTCTCTTTGGATATAACTACAATAATCCTCTTTCTCTTGGAAAAACTGATTTGGAGGATGAATGTCTTTTTGGGCTTCACCTATGAGAGATGATGAATCATCACTTGTGTCTTTAGAGAGATCCTGTGGGTTCTCTTTCATTTCTTGATTGTTTTCATCTTCAACCAATTCTTTGTGATGTTGAGGATAGTTAGCATGTAATTCATGAGTTGCTTCTGATAGATTTTCAGGAGGCCAATTTTCTCGTATGAACTAAAATGACTCCCAGCATAAAGGTAGAGATCCTATTGGTTTTGATTTATCTTCTATTTCATATTTGAATTCATACTCAATCAACTCTTCTTGATGTTTGGGATAATAAACATGGGATTCATGAGTTTCCTATGATAGATTCTAAGGAGGCCAATTTGCTTGTATGAACTCAAATGACTCCCAGCATAAAGGTAGAGATCCTACAGGTTTAGATTTTTCTTCCATTTCAGATTATGGGATTTCAGGATGGCTAATGGATTCTTTACAGCATTCCTCTATGTTTTTATTTGAAACTTTCTCATTAGGCACATTTTGTTTGTTACTCTTGTCTTGTAATGGTTGAGTGTGTTCCTCCTGAGGAAAAGGTGTAGGTTGTTTTGAATAAGCAGTGTTAACCTTAACTTTGTGTCTTTATCTTTTCCTGTAAAGTAGATGCACCAGTTTGCTGAACATATATACCAATTTTTCCAACTTTTATATTGTGTTCTCACTTGGATCCATCTTGGTTTACTAGAAAGAGTTACTGTGTCCTTTCAACCAGTCTAAATTTTCTACCAGTGGAGTCTTTTGGTCTATTGAGGGTTGTGGAGTCGCCAAGTGGAAGATTTGAACTTTGCTATCCACCATCAACATGATTGGGATTGCTCAATGCATTCCCAGGAGATTTTTATAAAGACTAGTGGAATAATAGGCCTACTGGAGGCTAGTGGAGTCGCCAGGTGGATTTTTTAGTCGTTTTTAGGGTATGTGTATGGTCCACCACAAATACTGATAAAAAGCCAATCTAGGGATGTTTTTTTGGGGTTTTCTAAGTTTTTATGTAGCCTTAAGGTTTGTAAGAGTGTCCTATAGCTAGGTCCTCATTTTGCTAGGATGGTGAGACAACTAGATTCTGCTCTTGGATAATACTTCTAGGTTGAGGGATTTTGAAGTTCTAAGGTATACTTAGTTTGTCACTAACTCAGAGTCCCACCATGATCGCCATTATGTTAGTGAGTGGTGGGATAAGTCCACAAGATAGTATTCTCAAAGGTCTCTGAAGGTTTAGGGAATCTAAGTTTGTTTATCACTCAACGTCCCACCGTGATCGCCATTATGTTAGTGTGGCGATGAGGTGGCTGATTCATTAGATATTATTGAAGACAAGGGATTTTTGGAGTCCTAAGGTGTACTTAGATTGTCACTAACTCAGAGTCCCACCGTGATCGCCATTATGTTAGTGAGCGGTGGGATAAGTCTACAAGATAGTATTCTCAAAGGTCTCTGAAGGTTTAGGGAATCTAAGTTTGTTTATCACTCAACGTCCCACTATGATCGCCATTATGTTAGTGTGGTGATGAGGTGGCTGATTCACTAGATATTCTTGAAGAAAAGAGATTTCTGGAGTCCTAAGGTGTACTTAGATTGTCACTAACTCAAAGTCCCACCGTGATCGCCATTATTTTAGGGTCCTGTGATTTGGCATATTGGCAATCCAACTGACAAGGTAACATCAAACCAACTTTGGAGCCCCAGGACCTAGCCTTCCTGGACTCAGAGAGGGCTCTCTCTATTTGTGCAAAGGATGTGAACTTGTTTTCTTTCTATGTTTCTGATTTTAGGCTAGTTGTTATGTGTGTTTGGTTTGTTTTAGGTTTTTGAGGGAAGAACTGACTGAAAGGATAAATAGATATGGAGATGTCAAAACAATTGGGCTATGGGGTCAAATGAGGTCAAGATTGCCTTAATGACGGATAAGGTATGACTGCAGGGCTGATTTTGTCGAGATGAACATATTCTTTGGGTGAAAGTGAAATGGGATGAACAATAAGTTTGTGAATAACGAAGAGATTTTAAACATGAATAGTTAATCAACAAGCATTCATAAGTTAGGGCTAACCATGATCCTGTATGAACGAAACTTATGACTAATCAATGCGTAAAATAAACATTCCAGTGATGCATGGAAGTATAAGACCCTCCAACTTTGGGAAATCACCTTCAGATTTTTGGGAAATAAAACAAGATGGACAAACAACTCAATCTATGAAGAGGGAACTCCTACACATCATATTTTGAGTTATTGGGAACTTTGAAAGTAGAATGCAAAGTTTTAGGCAAAGGGCAAGATCGAAACAAGACCTCCTTGGTTCAAACTAAGACAATCAATAATTCAAAGAGAGTTTTCAGAGATGAAGCTTTGACCAGCCATGAGTAAGCAGGGCATACCGTGAATCATACTTAGCATGCATAAAAACCATAAATGAAACAAGCAACAAGTTCTTCAGTGATCAAAGAGCAGTTAAGAATTCTTTGATATGACTAAGAAAGAAGAAAAACATAGAAGCTGTAATAAAATCAGGAAACTTGAGGTGCCTCCATGGGCATGTCTCAAATCTATTCTTTACTATCCTACAGTAAGCAAGAAACATGGAAACATGTGTGGAAACTGAGATAGCATAACAAAATAAGAACACTATACCATTCACCAAGCCATGGAATCCTACATGCAATTCTTCTCCACCATCCAAGTCAAGCAAGAGATCATCAACATCGCAGGACAAGTGTTTCTTCAAAGCACATAGTGCTATTGTATTACTCTTCTAACATCAATTTCAGCCTTGTTTACAATGAAATCTCTTGGAATATATAGGCCAAAGAGGAGGAAAACCTCCTAGAGCAACTAGCAAGCCCATTGGCCCATCAAAAATATCTGATTTTGTCCTTGAGGCTTTGCAAAGCCCAAGGCACAAAATATCTATGAAAATATCCTAAAAATGATAAAAAAAAGGAAAATATATTGACTTTTCCAAACTCACAATGGCCAAAAAAGGCTAAACGCACATTTGGAAAAGCCACTACAGAAAACTGCATTTTTCACAAAAATGCTTTAGAAATATATCAGCAAATAATTCCCTGTCTTGTGGGCAACTTTTGGAGGACCTCTCGATGTTGAAATGAGGCTCGTGATGGCTCTTTGGAAAGCCTTGGATGTCTAGTTTTTTAAAATACTTTGTTTTTCCCAAAATGATCATTAGAGTCTTGTGAAAAACTGACCTACGTGGAAAAACCCAAAAATTAGCCTTTGGTGATATGCGAGGCAGAGTGTTGAAAAAGTGATTGTTTTTCGCCACTTTGGGGGACCAAAACATCTTCAATTGATCTGAAATTTGCTAAGTAGATGCCTCTAAAATTAATGCATCCAATGATACCACTTCCAACCTTTTAGGTTTCTCCAAAACAAAATGGCAGCGCCCATGATTTTATGCAATTAGGCCCAAAAATATCAAAAAACAAGAACATGTCAAAATTTTCTCAATTTTGGTGAGCAAACCCCTTAAGGGTTTTTAGAAACATGTGTAGAAGCTCGGG
Source organism: Pinus albicaulis (assembly GCA_034641835.2). NCBI lineage: Eukaryota > Viridiplantae > Streptophyta > Pinopsida > Pinales > Pinaceae > Pinus > Pinus albicaulis. Next base: position 46,944 of record JAXQQM020084605.1, on the reverse strand, counting down.
CCAAAATTCCAAGCCTAGAGGTGTCTTTTCCACTTTTTCTCACTGGGCACCCTCTTTGGGCAATTTTGAGTTTTTCTTGGTTTTCTTCCTTGTTTTTAGGCATTTTAGCTTTGGCGAAGAAGTTATGGCCCCTTGCCTTGGAGAGGCAGCTAGCACGTACTTTGGAGAATGCCCTTCATGCTCTATGTTTCGTGTTTGCTTGCCCTCATCATTTCTTGCTTGAGGGCTGTCTTGTTTATCCTTGTCACTGCTTTCTTCATGACTGTCATGTTTGGACCCTTTTCCTTGTTCCTCATCATCACTAGTTTGCTTAGATTTCTCTTCTTTGACTTACCAAGATAAACTGATTAAGTGATTACTGAAATAATTCTTCAACCAACACACCTTTTCCTCTTTGCAAATCACTGTTCTTCTTTGGTTTGGTTAACATGGTGCCCTGAAATTACTGTTTTTAAATGACTTCTTTCAATTGAAAAAAAATATTTATCCTCTAGTCACTATCCTCCTTTTTCTCTAAGCAAAGAGTACCCTCTTGAAAACACTGTGCTTTCCCTTTGAAAAAACTGTTCTTCTTTGATGATTATTGTTTCTCTAAAATAAAGAAAACAATCTTCTTGTCACTGAGCAATAGGCCCTTCAAACAAACTAGGTCTCCCTTTACAATCACTGTTGTTCTTTGAGTTTAACAAACAAGTATTAGTTTGAATGAAGACAAATTTACCTCTTCAGTACTTGTGTTTGAGTAATGAGGTTTTTGACAGGCCTATTGGTGGTTTTTTGAAAAGAAGTCCCTTTTTGTTTTTAGCACAAGGCTCTTCCCCTCAAAACATTGCCCCTTTTTTGGGATTTCTGCTGTGTGAACCTTTAGCTATTCCTAGCACAAACATTTATTTCAACATTGGCACCTTTAGCCCTTTCTTTTAACCACTGTTCATCTATGAAATTACAGCAAAAAACCATTCTTGAACTCCAATCCTGACTAAGAGGTGAGGAATACCTTAAAAAATGAGTTTTTGGACCCTTTGAGTGTCGGTGCAGTGGGAAAAGAAAAGCGTTTGGACTGATTTTGAGATGGGCAAGCATTTAGCACAGAATGCACTGCACAGAAGAGCCTATTGCCTACTTCTGGCACTGATATTAGGGTGCCGCCACGTGACTTTGTAAAAATGTAATTAAGTCCTCCTGCTGTGCACGTCACAGACGTGTATACAAAGCACAGGCTTAAACTTAAGTCGAAATTTTACAATCGCTCAAAAATGCCTCTTTCCTTCCCCGCTGATCTTGCAAAGAAATGAATGACCAATTGGATGAGCTCTTTTTTCTTTGAACATCCCAAGTTTCCTTCACTTTCTTTTTAAAAGGAAAACTTTTGTTTTTGCTTTTGAAAGAAACTTTGAACAGTGAGCTTGTGCCTTTGTTTATTTTCAAAGGAGACAATCCTAGCAAACCTTGATGTAGTTTCAAAATCACAATGCAAACCATGTTTGTTTATGAAGTGAGGGGAGGTTTTATTCTCTGACTAAAACATTCAAAAATGTAATTTCTTGTGCCCTTTAAACTCTGTCTCTTACTATTTGATGGGTACATTAATCTTCGAAGGCAACATATGTTTTCTACCTACATTTCACCCTCTCTCAATGAGATGATTTGTCATGGTAAACCTTTGGGGGAGCCATCCTTCCTCGTTTCTCGTGAAGGAGGCCTTTATACATAGAGGAAAAGAGACCTTTTTAACACCGTAATTAAATGCCATCCTTGTGTTTGATCTGAAATAGGTTTTCAACATATGAACTCAAATAGATTTATCATCGATTTTTTAACCTGCCTTCCAAACAGAGAACTCACTCAAACACCATTTGAAACACTGCTGATGCATCTTTTGTTTCATCCCTGGGAACGAGTTGGCCCATAACTTCTGAAGTCACTTAAAACACCTTAACCGTCTGTTTTTAAATGAAGGAGGTTCCGTACGTGCTTCTTAACCATCTCGTTCTTGATTATATTGTAAGCATCATATATGTAACCCCTATTTTCCACTCCACTATAGGAAGAGAGATCCTAGTTCAACTTACCTCAGTGCTACCTAGAAAGCATCTCATTTCATAGTTATAATTATATGGGTCTTACAAAGAAGTTATTAGATGTTATAGGCATGAAATTATATAATTGAGTAATTTCTCATAATAATTTTGTCACATTTCATTAGTTATGAAATAATAATTATTTCGTAATTAATAAAATACTCATAATCGAGAAGAAGGTTCTTAGTGAATTGGGAAAAGCTCATAATTGAACATGAAATTTGTGCATGACTTGTAATAGTTTGATTCTCAAAATATAAAAACATGATTGACAACCCACATTGAAAATCTATAAGAAGAATAATGATAACTTGATGATCGAAAACAAAATCTGATTAGTTTTCCTAGCTATTGTGTATGACAATAGCAACTTGGAGGAAGTGTCTTCTTACAAGTACCTAGGAATTAATATTCATCACAAGCTTAACTGGAACTATAGCATTGAGAAAATGATTAATGGAGGGTGGAAAGCTTATTTCAGTATTGAAAATAATTGTAAAGTGGCAAACCTCGTGATGTGGGATAAAAGGAAGCTACTCTTTGAAACTTTAGTCACTCTTGTTATCTTGTATGGATGTGACGTTTGGGGTTGCAGCATCTCTAGAGAATCTTGGAGAAAGATTGAGCAAATTCAGAAGCGTTTTATAATGTATAACCTCAAAATTAGAAGAAATACACCGTATCCTATTCTCCTTATAGAAGTGGGCCTTTCCCCTATCGAGAGCCTAGCTATGACTAGGCTCATGTTGTACAAGCACAAAATCAATAACATGGGAGACCATAGGTTTCCTAAGTTAGCTTTAAATTTAAGCCAAAACCAACTAAGGCTCAAACGAGGTTGGTATAAAGATACCAAGGCCTGGTTAAAACATTGGGAGATCGACGAAAATGTTGCATTGCAAAATATTAATAACATTAAAAATATTGTCACTTCTAAGTTTAAAGAGAAAATGTGGTGTGAGAAAGATTTAGAGGCTAAAGGAAAATTAAGATATTATAAGGAGGTCATCAACCCTACTTTAGAAGATCAAAAGTATCTCTCTGTTTTCACTAGCTCGAAGAAAAAAATTTAATATTTCCAAGATAAGAACAAACTCTCATGAGCTACATAGTGAAACAGGTCATTGGGTAGTTCCTAAAACACCATGGGTGGAAAGGATCTGCCATCTCTGTGATAATATGAACATTGAGGATGAAAAACACTTCCTCTTAGAATGCCCTGCATACACCGACATTAGATCTTAGTTTCATAATCTTTGTTTAAATACCGACCTTCCTAGCTTTTTAACATGCCAAAATTATATTGAGCTTGGGATGCTTCTCTCCAAGCTCTTTGAGCATAGGAGTACAATGTTAAAACAAACTAAATAATTTGTTTCTTTAGGTCCAATAGACCAAAGTTTTGTCTAAATGAACGTTAACCACCATCATCATTATCATCATCAATATATCAATTTAGTCACTAGATTATCTATTTTGCATTTAATTTTAAAGATTTAAATGATCCAATCAATTTCAATCCACACCTAGTAAGCATGGCACTAAATGTAATCATTTAGTTATAAATAACGAAATGTTTCTCATTGTTTGGATACTGAAGTTAGAATTTGAATGTTGTGAATGATAATTGAGATCTATGAGAATTGCATCATTGTTAATTTAAATTTTGACGAGAACGTGATAGTTAAAGATTTGGGATAAGTTTCTTCTAAGCATATACATATATATATATATATATGTTTCCGTCATTCCCTGGTTTTAAATGATCCAATCAATTTCAATCCACACCTAGTAAGCATGGCACTAAATGAAATCATTTAGTTATAAATAACGAAATGTTTCTCATTGTTTGGATGCTGAAGTTAGAATTTGAATGTTGTGAATGATAATTGAGCTCTATGAGAATTGCATCATTGTTAATTTAAATTTTGACGAGAACGTGATAATTAAAGATTTGGGATCCGTTTCTTCTAATCATATATATATATGTTTTCGTCATTCCCTGCACGAAACCAGATTGAATTCTATTGGCCAACTCAAATATGCATTTCTCTTTATTGTTTACTTCAATAACATGTACAGTATATTATTCGAGGTATGATCACAAACTTTACACTATGAATTGAGATATTTAGTTTAAATTCTTCTCAAAAGCTATGAATCATTTTGTATACAAATTATTTCAAATAAATGTTTATTATGGATTTAAAGTTGTTTCTCTTTTACTTTCTTCCTGCAAAAACGCTCCCTTGGAAGCAAGTAAAAATAAAATTCTATCGCCACTTGACCATTGTCTTGGAAAACTATAACTCAAATCGAAATCGCTTGCCCAGCAAGTAATTAAAGTATATGTAAGCCTACCAATTAGCCTTTTCTTTCTGGTTTTTTTGCTTATTCAAATTACCTTATTATTTTAAACTATACGAGATATATATTTTGACTAATAAATTTTCAGCCGCCTTGAAAATCAATGAAAAATAATTTTCTGCCAAAAGAATAAATCATGTAGTTTATAAAACAATTCAATGCCGTGTCGTGATGGATTGAACTTGGTCTGTTTAACTTTAGACCACTGTCGAATGACGAACGCCGTGACGGATTGATTACAAATGAAATATCCTTACGCCACATATATTACAACTCTATATATATTCATGAACTCGCCTGCCTCCATCTGCATCGACATGCTAAGGACCAACGATCACAAGGAACAGTACTGTATTACCGTATCTGTTGATTGAGTACCGCGGAGAGAGCAGAGCAATGGCGGAAATACCATCAGTACGCAGGTTACGTTTGGGGTCAGAAGGATTAGAAGTATCAGCACAGGGGTTAGGTTGCATGGGCATGTCAGCCTTCTATGGCCCTCCAAAGCCCGAGCAAGAAATGATATCTCTTATCCACCATGCTATCTCCAGAGGTGTTACTTTTCTGGACACTTCCGACGTTTATGGCCCTTTCACCAACGAAATCCTCGTTGGAAAGGTAAGACTGGTGGATGTGGTTCTTTCTTTACCTTGTAATTGTTATTTTTTTAAAGTTGGGTGGCTGTGGCTGAGGCTGAGGCTGTTGTATCATAGCCTAATAACATAACATAGCATTTAAATAGGGTGGGGAATTGAATTAATAATTTAATATTATGAGATTTTTACGAGTGTTTTATTGGTTTATCTAGTTTTAAGAGTGTTTTAACAGCGTATCTATTAAGGAATTTTAACAACGCACTTATTTATGAGTTTTAGAAGTGCTTTAACAGTGCACTTATCTAAGAGTATTTTAAAAACGCACCCATCTATGAATTCTAAGAGTGCTTTAACAGTTTAACAGTTCACCCATCAAGATTCAATAAACACATCTAAAAGCATTTTAAGAACGCACCCATCTATGAATTCTAGAGGTGCTTTAACAGTTCACCCATCAAGATTCAATAAACACCCTGTAATTGCTATTACAAATTTAATGATTTGCAGGCCATTAAAGGAATCAGGGAGAAAGTCCAATTAGCCACAAAGTTTGGTGTAACATTTGTTGATGGAAAACCAGAGATTCGAGGAGATCCTGCATATGTTCGTGCCTGCTGCGAAGCAAGCTTGAAGCGACTTGATGTGGATTGCATTGATCTTTATTACCAACATCGTATCGACACTAAAGTCCCCATTGAAGTTACAGTATGTGATGTTACAATAGGCCTCGGTTTAGTTCTTGAACGATGCTGGATATTGTTGCAATAGGTATTTCTAGTTTATTTCTGTGCCTTTGTAACTTTTCTGTACTTTGAAATAAAGTTTGATGTCTTGCGCCTTTGTGTGTTCATCTGTGACAGATTGGAGAGCTGAAGAAATTAGTAAAAGAAGGGAAAATAAAGTACATCGGACTTTCCGAGGCGTCCCCAACGACAATTAGGAGGGCTCATGCTGTTCATCCTATAACAGCAGTTCAGTTAGAGTGGTCTTTGTGGACGAGGGATGCAGAGGACCAAATTATTCCCACTTGCAGGTATTATCAGATGTTGGAGTTGACATTTGCCATATTCATGTTATTACCTTTGTATTATAAATTGCTGACTAACATATTAACATTCTAATTGCAGAGAACTCGGTATTGGAATTGTGCCATACAGCCCTCTAGGCGGGGGTTTCTTTTCATCTGGAGCAAAGTCAGTTGAAAATTTAACGAGTAATGATGCTAGAAAGGTATATATATACTTTTATCTATAGTTTATTTAAGGTTAGTATTTCAAAAAGAAATATATAAATAAATTTTATCATAATACAATATAAGTATTGCTTTAAAATAAAAGTGAACGTATTAATTATAAGTTTAAAATCAAAGTGGAGAAGTATGTATGTTTTTGTAGATTTAGCAGTTGAATTGCTGTTATTAGGTGGATCTCTTGTTTCACAAACAAAGAAGTCTCATACAAATTGTTTTATGGCTTAGCCCTTGATCTTAAAATTAAATAATAATAATAACCAAATCACTTTATTTTAATATTAAATAATAATAATAACCAAATCACTTTATTTTAATATCCATTTTCAGAAATTTGTATGAGTTAATTTTATCAAGAATTACTATTAATGCATTGATAAAACAACATTTTATTGTTTTGTTGAAAGTTTTTTACAATTTTATGAAGTTTTGATGTTTTGTACAGACAATGCCCAGGCTTACAGCAGAGAATCTCGAAAAGAATAAGGTGACTTTTGCAAAGATAGCCGAAATAGCTTCCAGGAAGGGATGTTCTCCAGGTCAACTTTCACTTGCTTGGATTTTTCATCAGGGAAATGACATTTCACCCATTCCTGGAACCACTAAAGTGAAGAATTTAGAAGATAATATTGGTGCTCTTTCCGTTAAGATCACACTAGATGAGATGAAGGAAATAGAAAATATATTATCAACCTATGGCTTCTCAGGAAATCGCGTTCCTGATGATCAAGAGGACCTCACGTGGATGAACTCAGATACACCTCCTCTCTCTACATGGAAGGATGCCGTATGATAATTTTTAACATTGTTTTCTGCCAACAAAGCGAAATCCTCATTTTCCTTCTGTTTTAAATGGTATATGATCGGATATATCGTTATAAATATTATGTTGCAAATATCTGAAGAAGTCGAGTGTATTGTAAGCGTCCTATCCCAATCATATAATAGCGGCATTGTGTGTTGTATATGCTAGAGACAACATTACTGTAAGGGCTTTTATCCCATTTATTTAATAAATAAGAATTCGTTGCAATATTTATTTCTATGGAGACATCATGGAAACAAGCTTCTCGTCAATATTGGTATTAGACGTAATGTACAAAAGTCGATTGCAATTATTGGTAGTAGACAGAATGGAAAGAAGTTTCTTGGAAGTTTTGAACATCCCGATCGCTAACGAGGTGGATGAAACCTCCACCACTTTCTTCCCTCTCTATGTATCCAAGCCTCCAACATTCCAATACAACAAATTTAATAACCTAGGTGAAATTATTACATCTCCTGCCATCTCACAAATCGTGGCATGTTGTCTTCACCTTCCCTTAAAGATATTAAATCCCATTTTATATCCATTATACTCATATGATGTGTTCATTAAAATTCTCTAGGGAAAAGTGCCATGTCTCCCATATCATTTTCCAAGTGGATCAGTGGAATTCCCGACCCCCTCCCCCCACATTTGCAATGTTTATCACCCCATCCATGACTCTATAGTCCTTCTAAGGTGATTTCCAACAAAACCACCTTCGAAGGAAAATCTCGCAGGAGATTCCAACTTGAAACCAACTTGGAAGAGGCTTCTAAATATCCATTTTTCACTTGTAGGTCCGTGATTTTGTTCCTAGTTCCCCATGCATGGTCGAAATTAGAGCAAGAATATAGGAGATGAAGGAAGAGACCTATTCCAAAATGGATTCCAAACTCCAATTTGATGATGCCTTCTGAATGTAGGATCCATTCGAGTTTCTAGAGCATACTTATAATGATTAGGGAGTCACTTTCCACTACAATCTTAGAGAAGCCTTGTCAATGGGCATATTCTAACCCCATACAAAGACCCATTGGTTATGTGGAATTATTTTTGCTAACACTAATCATGTCAGAATAAATAACCACAAGAAAAACATTATAATCTCAAATTATACCTCCATATCTTGTAGTCCTTATATTTCCCTTGGTTGCACCATCAAAGTTCAACTTCAAAAAATTGGGTGAGCAGATTTCAATTTGAAAGGGGTCGAATCCTATATAGAGGAGGGATAAGAAGGCTACATCCACTTAGGAGGAGAGGGGAACCACCTCTTCAAATATATTTCTTCATGGACGGGTGCTTTCCAATCCTACGGAGACTAGGATAGAGCTAAAATATATTTCTTAATTTGTCTAACTATGGAGTATTACGGGGAGTCTAGATAAATATAATTCCCTTTGAATATTATTTATTGACATTATTTCCAAATTCCCAAAAGGATGAATCTAAGCGAGAGGATCCAAATATGGTTAAGAAATAGATTGGAGAAAGCTTGATATCCCCATATAACTATTGTATTATGTATACTCAAGCGATCTTTATATATTATTAGAAAGAAGTCATATATTTTATTCCACAATCCCATAGAGAAAATGAAATAATTGAATAAGTGCTACAGATCTTATGAGTGCATCAGACATGTTTGACATCTAGAGGGTCCCTAACAATTTTTCTTTTAGATATTTTCCCAAGTTGTTAGTTTATTCTATAGAAATATCCAAAGGAAAATAGACATTTTTGGCCATACCTTTTATTTCCATATTTTACCCCATACCTCCTCCCATTTTATATCTTGATGTCCCACTTCTATTTGATATGTTTAACTTGCTATGAATATACCTTTTGGTTTATACCTTCTCAAAGTTTATCCTCGTGATTGGAAACATGGTTCCTTCGCTTTTGTAAATTACTCCAAAATTGTTTCCAAACCACCATGTCAATTTTAGGATGTGTGTTTTTTAGCATGATCCATTGATGCTAGTTTGCATCTCTATCCCCTTTAATCCAATAATCACACATTACTATTCAACCTTGAGCTATCATTTTTTGGCTTAGGCACTCAAGATCATATTTCTCCCATAGTTTCAGTAGTTTTCACCTGTCATCATCCCAAAATAATGTTGTTTGTTCATTTTTTTATCTCCCAAAAGAAATGATTCTTAATCAAATTCATTCCTTTCATTGAACTAGGAGAAGTGGTAATAAATTTGATCAATTTTTGTTGTGAGGTTTGTGGGGCATACTTGCTACTCTAGATTCTTTTACAAATATCTTTCTCCATGTGTAGCCACCTCCACCAAATCTTCACACCCAATATAGTCACATAATAGATGGGTCATGGAAACCCTACCCACCCTTGAGCTTTAGTCAAAATAGTTATCTGAGGTTACTAGTATCCACTTCCTTTCTAATTGAGCTCCGCCTCATAGGAAGGATCTTTGTATTCTTTGAAGTTCCTACAGAATAGAAGTGAGTCGTCATATTTGAACGCAAGTTTATTGGGATATATTGGAGTAAAACCTTGAGCAACACTAGTCGGCTAGCTATATTCAAGGAGAGAGAGGTCCAAATCGTTAGTTTATTATTGAATTTTGTGAGTATCTCTTCCCAGAGCCTCCACTTAAAAAAATTTTCTACTAATGGAGCACCTAAATATTTAAAGGGGAGTTTACTAATCTAAATCTTGAGGACATGGGCCACATGCATTCGACAGTAACTAGTGTAATAAAGAAGAATATATGCTACTTATTTATGTTAATATCCATTCATGAGGTTGAATAAAATAGATCAAGAATATTATTGAAGCTATAATATTCCTACATTGTAGGTTTTCCTAGGCCCACTTTATCATCAATGAATATTTGTTGGGTCAAGGGCAGTTCCTTTCAATATAGCTAAAGGCCAAATAGCCTATTTTCAAATGTCATTTCCTTAAATGATCATCCCAATCCCTTAACTATCAAGATCAATAGGGATGGTGAAAGAGGATCACCCTGATTGATCCCATGAAAGGAAGTGAAAGGCGAATATGGAGATCCATTTACCAGAACCTAGAAACGAAGTTGGGGCTATAATATTATAGATCCATTCAATCAATTATTTCACAAAGCTAAATGCATGAAGTATACTGCATAAATAGTTCCTATCCATAGTATCGTATGCATTTGATAAATGTAATTTAATCATGATTCTAGGTCTCTTTGTGATGATTAGAGAATAAATCACTTCATGAATGACTATAATACCATCCAAGATATGTCTACCCTCTACCTTTCCCCTCTTTTATAGAGATATTATGTTAGGGAGGAATGTTCTCCTTTGTGTTTTTAATAAACTATGATTAATAAATATTTCAAGCTATCAAACTAAATTCTTCATGCTAATATAAATTTTATCTCAAATCACATGTCTTTAATTTATAATTAAATGTATATACACAATACTAATACCAATTTTTTTTGTCATCTCGTTCGTGTGTGTGTGTTAAATAGCTAAAAGTTTTTTTTTAAACACCATGGAATGTGTAATTGTGTGAAATACATGGACACCCATAAAGGAAATATTAAGGACAGGTGTCGTGTCTAGAATGTGGCCGCGTACAAACTAACAATATTCTCTTTTTTTTAAGACCCGGAAATTGGAAACCATGGCAGCAAGACATTCCTTCTTTCGGTTGGGACGTGGAGAGTGAGGCACTGCAAGGAATGCAACTGTTTATATTTTCTTTGTCTTCATTTTGTGTTCATGAGACACATTCCTTTTCTTCCATAACACATTAATAACCACTTACCTATACTTCCCATCTCCACACTTGCATTTCGTTCATCACACAAAAAAACAATGAAAAGGTAAAAAGCAATGAGTGTCTTTTCCCCTTCTACGACCAGGCTAACTTTTAAATGGTTTAGTTTATCCATCTCATTGGGTATTCCCAGTGATGATGGCCATGAAGACAATATATATAGAGGAGGTGCAACAACAAGGGTGGTCTTTTGACCCGTAGAGATTGTCTGATTTTCTCTGCCTCCTTCACTTGGGTATTCCCAATGATGATGGCCATGAAGACAATATATATAGAGGAGGTGCAACAACAAGGGTAGTCTTCTGACCCATATAGATTGTCTGATTTTCTCTGCGTCCTTCACTTGGGTATTCCCACTGCTGATGGCCATGAAGATAATATATATAGAGGAGGTGCAACAACAAGGGTGGTCTTCTGACCCATAGAGATTGTTTGATTATCAGAACTACTTGGAGCATCTAAGACAAAAATCGTCAGAGAGATGTTGCAACGAATTGAAAAGAATGTCTCCACAATGTTGATGCCAATCCATAATTAAAATGCTTGATCAATCTCCAACATATTATTCATTGACAGAGGATCTCTTTTAATTGCAACAATAACATAGTGGAGTACGTTGAAGCAACCATTGACATGGCATTTGAGGATGTTGAAATACATAATTTTCAGCACAAAAACTTCTTCAAAGGACTTGTTCAAACCCGCCATGGAAAGGACAATGATTTTCTTCTCTCCTATGACAAATTCAATCTCTTTTCATTTTTCTATGGATGCTTAAAAAGTAACGATGGTTATTGCAAGTCACTCCATTGCAGGAAGGAGGATTTTGCAAAGGAGCCAACTTTCATAACGCTATTGAGCACGAGAATAACTTATCCAATTTTCATAACGTTATTGTGATTGTGGACGAGAATTAATTTTCGCGTCGAGTGCAGCAGAGAGCTTCTATTTCCAAGAGTCCCTCACATGAGAACAGTGTTTTAGCAAGACAATGAACATCGCGCAATAACCAACGTTTATTTGAGGAGGTGTTGAGAATCATAGGAGGTGGTGGAGAGAGCCATTTGAATACCTACAATGTCTACCATCACCAACTCTCGTAAGTCGTTCGATTAATGATACCGTCAAATTTAATTTGTATTGTTGAGTGAAGGAAGTTGCGATTCAACCATGAATATAACGTGGCTATGCAATATAGCATACAATGTAGTGAACAATATGGTTGATGTGAACAATATGACATATAATGCAGTGGCGGATGTTGCTGGCATATGCAATGGCAGATGTTCAGTGAATGTTCATGACTCTACTGGGGCATGTGTCAATTTCCTATTTGAATGAGGACGAGAAAAGTGAAAGCTTCTAATTGGTTGTTGGGGTAAACGATTTCTACTCACCGTAAATCCTCACAGAAGAAAACGCGTATGGGTTGTTATACATAATATTATATATATTATTCATGGTTGTCCATAAAATAATAATTACGCTGTAAGGCGTTCTTATTTGAAAACAACTCCCCTAGATGCTATTGTGTCTATGTTTGGGTCATTGGATCAAATGTTAGACAATTGAAACATTTTAGGCCATTAGATCCACAAGTAAATAGTTTTTTATATGTTTTTTATAATGTTAATTTTTTTATTTTTTTTTAATAAGTTAAATTGAATTTAAGTTTTGGTGACTTTTAAGTTAAAATGTTGTTATTAAAAATTTGTTAGATTTTAACCTCAATTTAACATTTTGACTATGTCAAATTACACAAAAATAAAAATAAAAGTAAATTTAATAAAAATATTGACATAATGTAATGAACAGTTTAACTAGGTCAAAATACAATAAAAAATAAAAATAATAAAATAAAATAATAATAAACTATAAAAATAGCCCATGGTATTCATGTTGTAGTTTATTTAAAGAGGGAAATTAAGATAGCATAGATGAATCTTAACTCTGGATCTACCAAGAGCCCAGATGGATCATATTTCTTGATATGCAAACCTCTTTTAGAGTAAAAAGAGAATTGATCCCTCTTATAAATAACATAGATCTAAACTAATTATTTAATAAAACTATTTTTAAATGTTTATAACCATTATTCTTTTAAACTTTTACTTAATAAAATGGATCTAAATTTTCATACATCCAAATATACATAGTTTTTCTTGTTCTATATTATTTTTGTTACAACTATTTTATTATTCCAAAAATACATGGTTTTTTTTGTTATATATTATTTATGTTACATCTGTTTTATTATTCATGAGTAGTATTTCTTAATATATAGAAAATTAAATTAATAATGAAAATTTTTAAAATATGTGATCTTTTTTAAATTTCCAAATTATTTCATAGGACATGATTTATCTTGAGCAATAATGATGAGTGCTCATACTTCTCATTTATTAAATAACACTAAATTTACCTTTAATTACTCAATAGTAATATTTTTTAACTACATAACAGTTTGTAACTACATACATACTCTTAGGATTTTTTTTTGTTAATAAATATCAAATTTCTACATATATTTAATTACCTAATTGTAGCCAAAAATTCTTACATGTTTTTTACTTTATAATCATAAAAAATTTCAAATTATATGATGTCAAACTTACTCAACTTTTTATTCTGACATTTTAAACAAAGTTTTTCACTACATAATTTTAGTTTTTATAATTTTTTTATTTTTCAATTCCAAAAAAAACTTACAAAATAAAAAACTCACTTAGTCGTTAGTGTGGATTATAGTTTTACACAATTGAAACAATGTAATTAACAATAGAGTAAGTTGAGACAACCCCAAGAGGTTTTTTGTACAATTTTTTTTTTATTAAGCTTTATTGTAGATGTGCAGAGAATGAGTCTATCTCAAGTCCCAAGCAAGATTCTTCTTTATCTTCATATTCTAGCTTGCACCTTGACACTCCTCTCCTCCTCCTTGCACAAATTTAAACTATGAGGCAAAAGGTAGTTGTTGCATATAGGAACATTAAGATATGATAAGAAAAATGTATACTGTATTGTAATTTTCTCTACAAATGTGATGGCAAATGTGCCCTAAATGTTGACAATTTCATTTTAAATGTAGTATAAGCTATGTGAAAATTTACAGTCTTGTATACAATATCAAGAAATTTATGCCCAATATCCAACACCATAGAGCAAAACATGTTCACCAATTCAACAGTTGCTTCCAAATCTCTCTCGGTGCTAGAGTTGTTTCATCAATAAACTTGTTTTTACTGCTCTTGAATTGATGAAAGCCAACCTTGTTGCATATAGGATCATTTAGATCTGATAAGAAAAGTGTGATATTGTGTTATAATTTTCTCTAAAAATGTGTTGGAGTTGTTTTCTCAATAAACTTGTTTTTACTGCTCTTAAGTGATGAAATCCATCATTGTGTGATGCTGTGTTATAATTGTATTTACAAATGTGTTGGATTTTTTTCTCAATAAACTTGTTTTTACTACTCTTAAGTGATGAAATTCATCATTGTGTGATACTGTGTTATAATTATCTCTACAAATGTGTTGGATTTTTTTTCTCAATAAACTTGTTTTTACTGCTCTTAAGTGATGAAATTCATTGTTGTTGCATATAGGAGCATTTAGCTCTGATAAGAATAGGTGTGATACTGTGTTATAATTTTCTCTACAAATGTGATGAAAAGTGTGCCATGAATGTTGGAAATTTCATGGTTAATGTAATATAAGATAAATAAAAATCAATTTATTCTACACAAGATCAAGAAAGCTATATCGAGTAGCCAACACCATAGAACAAGACATGTTCGCCAACTCCATAAATGCTACCAAATCTCTCTTGGTGTTGGATCTATTTTCTCAATCGCCTTATTTTTACTGCTCTTGAAGTGATGAAAGCCACCTCTCCATAAAGTTATGTTGAGTAGCCAACACCACAAAACAAGACATGTCAGCCAACTCCATAAATGCTACCAAATATCTCTTGGTGTTGGAGCTATTTTCTCAATTGCCTTATTTTTACTACTCTCGAAGTGATGAAAGCCACCTCTCCATACATTTTTTACTATTTGCACAAAGAACAAGAAAAACCAATTTCATATCAGCGATACTGAAAAGACAAGAGACAAGAACATGGCAGACACGAGGGACTTCAGTGGTAAAGAAAAATGTAATATTTTGAATATTTTCAAATATCATGAAGGAAATAATACATAGGTGACTCAATAGGAATTGATCGAGATTAAATATGGAGGAACTGCACCAAAAAAACCTTTGATTTTGAAGGTACAAAATCACAATATATTTCTTTATTCATGAGGCATTCATGTTGGCATGATCAGACAAGATATTTAACTTAACTTCAACATAGGCAACTTCTCTGCAACATCTTATTTCTTCTAGGCTACTCTTTCCTATGTTATTCCTTACGGCGTCTCTTTTGCAACATGTGGCGCAATTGCTAGTATATATGGTTATACATAATATAATATATACTATATATTGTTATACATAATACAATATATATTATACATTGTTGTCTATAAAGGAATTTAAGCACTTTATTGGCAGTTTATTTTAGTTTTTAATTATTTTACTTAGTAGATATGCAATGCAATTATATTACATCATGTGGAAATAAAAATATTTCATTTATCACTAAGAATAAGTAAAATATTTTTACCACACTCAGTAGTAATATGAACAATAGAATAACCATAGTGAGGTTCGAAGTATTGACGTTTTATAAAACTTTTAATTAAAACAAACTAAACATGGATTTTTTTTTTGTTTTTTAATTATAGTTGACATTTTTTTTTTATTTAGAGATATTTTATTTATATCTAGAGATACTTTAGTTTCCATTTAAAAATATTTTATTTATATCTAGAAATATGTGACAACTCTACCATGAGCATGAATTACATACCACTCTCATATTAGAGTGTAAAATGCACTTCTAGGTTCAATCAAATAATTTTAATTTCCATCTTTAGGGCTTTTCTTTTCAACTGACATTGTTGAAATGCTAAATATATTTAGTTTTTGAGATGTTCTTTTTAAGTGAGATTTCATGCTTTTTTATTTGCACTTTGGAGGTTTTACTTTTTTTTATTTCCACTTTGGATCTGCATTTTCCTCTTAAATTTTTCTAAAACTCATGCTTGATTGACCAAACAAAGCCTCATTTCACTGGTTATTTCTGGGCTTTAATTTTAACCAGTAATGAAATTTCAAGAATCTTGTGTGTGGGCAATTCTAGCATCAAAACAACTCGGTGAAAATGCTTATTTGATTTGGATCACTATAGAGCTCCTCATGGTTTGATAACATGGTCCCTAGCTAATAGGTGGTCGTTGTGGAGGGACAGGAAACGAGCCTTGTTACAGATTACATACTTAAGATATTAGGGTTGGACATTTGTGCGGATACAATAGATGGAGATGAGATGCACAGAGGGATTTCGGGGGGCCAAAGGAAATGTGTAACTATAGGTTTGTTTACTTATTTGAATAGAATATAGCATAATCAATGTTGCATCGTCGGAGGGTGAAGTTCCCAGCTTCATGTGCTAGCCATGGATGACAGTGTTATAGATCGAAGAGTCATTGAAAATATATTGAGGAACTTCTATTACAAAGTAACCATTGGTAGTGGTCGAAGTGCTTTAGAGATTTTGGGATTAGGAGAAGATTGGGACGTTGTAAATGAGCTTCAGGTGAATATGATAATAACAAACTACAATAAGCCAGGAAACCCTGCTCTATGTGGAATTCCAATAAATAAATGCTACAATACAGAAGGTTGAAGATGTTGTGATCTTGGGGGGAGAAGTAGGAATGATACCAGCCTAGGCTTTGTGTGGGTACTTTGGGAGTCTTCAGGGGTTTTTTTTACAGATTTAGTTGCTTGGAGACTATGAGAAGGATGGAAAGTATTACTTTGTATTGGAGCCATTATTTTCTTTTAGTTATAGTATGTTGTAGTGGGTGTCTATACATCTCTTGTAATTGTTTCTCTGGAAAGTGAGACTTATACATGGGTTATTGTCTCTGGTGTCACCTTCATGAAATTTCACAGCTCACCACTAGGCAGAAGACTGAAGAACTGGACAATTTCTTCTCATCATTTTGGCATAAGTGTTTACATCCCATTACTTTGTCTAAGCCCTGTAAAAGTGTCGAGACACAAATCTGCCAACACTAGTGGGATATCAGTGGTTGTATGTGTTGTTGTTGTGGATAGTAATCGCACACTGGATTTCTGGGTCGAGGGTGAGATCTGTGTGGATGAGAAGTGGAAGACCAAGGTCACATAATTCTCTGTTGATCTTGTGGCCTCTTTCTCTTGGGTGACATCCTCTGTCCCTAGCCTTTCGGGCTATCCATGGTTTGAATTTTCAAGCGGCCTTTACTGGATCTCGACTACCCTCCTGTGAGCAGTATTTTTTAAATTTTCCATGTGCGTAGTAGGTGACAGTAATTGCCTCTACGTGGATGGCGTGTACACCTTGTGAACTCCTTCATTAATGTACTGGCTCATTTTTATTGGCTTTAATATCTTCCGAATGGGGTAGGCGGCTGGAGGTACATTTTTCGCAGGGGGTTGTTTCTTTAGGATCACGTACATTTCTTTAGGATCACGTATGATCTTGTGGAACACATTTATTCTCACATTTATCAATTGTTTCTTTTCCTTCCCCATACGGGCAGCTTGCTACATTGGAGACTGGAGTATTGGAAGTTATTAGCATTTACCAAGACATACTTCCTCTCTTTCTGACGGCATTGTGAGTCTCCTTCTCTCTCCTACGCGGATGGCTGACCTTGAATCATTTTTGGCTGAGCTGGATGCCAACCCACATCCTGGCGCGTATCTACATGCATTCGAGGCGGTGGAAGAATGTGGTAAACATACATCTCATTCTGTTTACCATGATCAATTGATATTTCTGGATGCCGAGGTTTCATTGTGGGATCTCTCTACTCCAAACTGTGTTGGAATTACTCATTCAACCTCTAGTCTGGCGCATTTAGATTGCGGGAAAAACCACCGACCTTTTGTCCGACTTTGTAAACCCTTTAAGCCTATGAAGAAGGGTAGATTGTTAAGTCTTGAACCCGAACTTATGTGGGATCATTCTGCTAGCCTGCTATCTCGGACGCTGGTGGGACGTTGTGTCTATGAGAAAGACTGTGCAATGGATATGTGTCAGTGGATTACGGAGGCTTGGAATAAATTGTTAGGATATCCTCTGAAGATTTGCATGCTACATAAAGGGTGGTATAGTTTTCATTTTATGGATCTGGATGATGTTGGTGAGGTCCTGAGGCAGTCCTGGGTGGTCAGAAGGTGTTTCCTGGCCTTACATCATTGGTATATTGGGTTCAACGCTACCAGCGACACACCTCAAAACCACTTGGTGTGGGTCAAATTTCCAAGACTCCCACTGGATTTCTGGATGATATACACTTTATCTACTATTGGAAATTGTATTGGTAAATGTCATTTTGTTAATCCCAAATGCCTGGGAGTATTTGACAAATGAATGGCATGGATACTGGTTAAAATGTCTTTTTCGGGAGGCCTACCCCCTCAAATTGACCTAGTTTGGGATCAATTGAAACACAGACAGATTCTTGACTATTGGAGGGTTCCGTTCAGATGTCACATTTTTCACCAGATGGGACATTTGAGGCACTCCTTCACACTCAGGCTGATCGGGAAGTCCACGTAGAGGGACAAGGATAATGGACAAGCTTTTAACACTGATCCTTCTAGCTCAAAGGTGTGAGATACTCCATGGGTGCCACCTCAGCATATGATCTCCCAACACGGTGAGTTTACACATGCTTCCTATCATCCTCCATTTTCTCATGATACTATTTAAGTTGGGGGGAATGGGTTTGTACTACATGTGAGTCGTTGTCCTGTTAGTCGAACACAATCTCTCCAGAAGGGTGGGAAGACTACTGCTCGGCCAGGTTGCTCATTGGCATCCCCTTGTTGTGCCAGTTGTACTCCTATCCTCCTTCTGGAACCATCGTATTTTGTGGACCATAGCTCTCGTTTATGGACAATTTGGACTCTAGTCCTCAGCCCACTTCTCCCTTGCAGGTTGCTCCTTGTGACAAGCCTTATCCCCTTCCTCCTTGGTCTTCCCCTCTTCCTGACCTTTTGACCTCCCCATAAAATTATTTTGGCAGCGACCTCAGGTTCATTTTCCATCTTAGGTCTATACTGCCTGGTCGATCTTGTCCCACTGTAGGTCTATACTGCCTGTCCCACATCCCCTACCATCATCATCAACCCATTTTCTGTCTCCAATGTCACTATTAGAAAAGGAAAAGGTTGTCCATGGATCGAAAAGAAATCACTAGCATATGGGATTTCAGACCTAGATATTCACTTTGGTAACTTCTAGGATATTCTTGTTTCTCAGGCTATTGATAGTGTCCTTAGAGCACTGGAGGCCGACCAAGATGGTTCCTAATGATCTGTTGCACCCTGAATATTCGTGAACTGGGGGGAAGGACAAATTTGTTTCATTGCGGGATTTTTGCAGGAGACTGAATCCATTAGGGGAATTTTAAGGTCTAAAATGGGCCTCCTAAGGAAATTATAAAATAATAGTGGAAATAATAAAATAAGATTAGATTACATCATCAATTTTTGGAGGGAAAAAAGAAAAGTAAAAAGAATAAAAAATAATAAAATAATAAAACTATTTTTTCAACCCATATTTTCAACTTATCTCTCTAAGTTTTTCTCAAATTCCGAGAGGGAGTACTCGTTGGATGCATAATTCAATTCCTCATCCAAGGAGTATCCATGCTGCATACCTTCAATCAACCCTGCTAAACGAAAAATGAGAAATACATGAAAAACGTGTTTGCAATCACGCTTTTCATGTATTTCTCATTTTTCGTGCAGCAGGGTCCATCGAATGTATGAAACATGGGTACTCATTGGATGAAGAATTAAATTTTGCATACAACGAGTACTCTCACTAACATTTCGAGTAAAAGATTAGGAAGATAATTTGAAAATATGGGTTGAAAAAGTAGTTTTATTATTTTATTAATTTTTATTCTTTTTACTTTTTTACTCCAAAAAAGGTGAATCATCCCCCATGGTTGACATCATTATCTTGGATCCTATTGGTTCTTATAAAGTTTATTTTTGCTGTACATTTTTCTTAGGAGGCCCATTTTAGACCTCAAAATTCCCCTATGCCTTTTCTAATTTTTTTTCAAGAAACTATGATGACGAGTGGCAATTCATTATCCTACTTCCGTTCTATGTTTCCAGCATGGCACATGGTGATTAAGGATGTCGTGGGGAGATCAAGTTAGATGGCTGTGATATGGAACCCTAGGTGGGTGTCTTTCACTGCATATAGTTTTTTTGGAGGTATAATTTTGACAGGCCGTATCCGAGGACACAGGAACCGGATACACCTCATCAACATATATGCTCCATACCATGAGTGTGAACTTTTCTGGAAGAGGATGGATTTTAGCAGGGTTTTATCACTAAAAAACTCTATCATTGCGGGAGACATGAACTTCACACTAGCGGTGGGTGAAATTTGGGGTGTAGGGCATAGACACGACCCTCTTTCAGATTTTCTTGGTGACTTGATTAGGAACACACATCTTATTGACCAGAAGCCTAAGAACGAATGTCCTGCCTCGTATAATGGCCGCACTGCAAATGATTATATTGCAAAGTGCATTGATAGAATTATGGTTAAAGAAGATTTATTGGATAATATGGGAAGGGTCAAAACTTGGGTAGAAGCATTACATATATCAGACCACAGACCTATGATTATAGAATGGCAGTTTGAACATAAGTTGAAGGGTTTCCCTTTCAAATTCAACAGAACGTGACTTGAAGATAGTGAATTTAATGATATGGTTAGGCATTTTCTACAAACACACAGACATGAGGCAGGGATATCTACAATGAACTATCTCTCTCACACTTTAAGAACTCTTGAAAGGAAGGTACAAGAGTGGGAAAACAAGAAAAAACCTAAAATACTACATGACCTGGAGGATATTTCCAGGGAGACAAAAAGAATATTCGAAAATATAGATAGAGGTCATATGCCTACGGAAGGATGGAAAAGAGTTAAAACACTTAAGGAAAAGCGCAAGATTCTTCTTATCCAAGAGAAGACATGGAGGCTTAATATTCGTGCCATCTAGCTTAAATAGGGTGACAATAACACCAGATGTTTCCACACTTTTTCAAATGGCAGGAAGAACCAGAATTCCATCTAGAATATTGAAATTGAAGGAAACATCATCAATACTACTGCAAGAATACAACTGGAAGTGGTCAAACACTTTGACAAATTATACAAGGCACGGGGGTTAGCATATGTGGAGGACCAGCTATGGGCGACTGAGGACTATCCTAATATTTTTACTGAGGATGATAACCAAAGACTTAAAAGGGAGGTAAGTATGGCTGAGGTAGAAGGGGTACTAAGATCCTTCACCCTGGACAGGAGTCCGGATCCGGATGGGTGGACGCCTGATTTCTTTTTACACTTCGGAGATTTGTTGTTGAAAGACATCACAGACATGGTCGAAGAAGCTCGACTATCGGGACATGTTCACGGGGCTATTAACTCTACGTTCTTGACACTTATCCCAAAGAAAAATGGCATGAAGACCTTTAAGGATTATTGGCCAATCTCACTCTATAACACTCTATACAAATTATATCCAAAATCATCACAAAAAGAATCAAGGGAGTTCTATCCAACCAAATTAACAGAGAGCGGTCTGGGTTTCTCAATAATCACATCATTCATGATGGCGTGGCCATGACTAAGGAGATTCTTCATTATATACACAATAGTCACATGAAAGATGCAGTTATGAAAGTAGACCTGAGCAAGGCATATGACAGAGTAGACTAGGTTTTTCTAAGGATGGTATTACACAAAATTGGCATGGATAGAGGAGAAATTGAATGGATAATGGGGTGCAATTCTAATGTACATATGGTTGCTATTATTAATGGGAATGCCTCCACTTTTTTCAGAGCAAGCAGAGGGTTGAGACAAGGTTGTGCACTATCTCCCCTTTTGTTTATTTTAGTGATGGATGCATTAAGTATCAAGATTAACAAGGTTGTGGCAGGGGGTAACTTTCGAGGCATAAAGATCACTGAACATAGAGATATCACACATAGTTTATTTGTTGATGATGTTCTAATTTTTGGCATGATGTGGAATAACCTCAAATACATTTTTCAGAGATTCTGTGAAGCGACAAGAATGCTTGCCAATCAGGAAAAATCGTGCCTAGTTATATCTGAGGGGGATAGGGTGACCATAGAACAGGTTGGAAAGATTTTTAAACACATGATCGAGCATATTGAGGAGGGTATAACATATTTGGGTTTTAGAATCAAACCATCAAAATACAGGGTGGCAGACTGGCAATGGCTTATTAACAAATACAGGAAGAGAATTAATGGTTGGTCTACAAGGTAGCTGTCGAAGGGAGGCAAGCTGGTTTTGGCAGAAGCAGTTCTACAACAAATTTCAGAGTATTAGGCTCATCTCTTTCTTATCCCCAAGGCCATAATTAATAGAATCAAGTCCATTATGGCCAAATTCATATGGGAAGGGGGATGGGGAAATGGGAAGTACCACTTGACCAAATGGGAGCATATAACAATGCCAAAGGATCAGGGAGGGTGGGGCATACTGGACATTGACATTTTCAGGAAGGCATTGCTTATGAAGTATATCTGGAGATGTTTGCACGCACTAGGTGTGTGGAGAGACATCATTTGATACAAATACATCAGAACACAGAACCTGGAAACTATATTTTTGGTAGGATGGGATAAGGAGGGAGGGAGGTCATACATATGGTCAGGCTTCCGAAGGATATGGTCCATATTTTCTCAAAACCTACACTGGACATTTGGCAATGGAAGGAAGATAATGGTCGGTAATAGAGTCATAAGGGGTCATCAAGGATTAAAGTCTATTAGTGAACAGCTGAATAACTACCTACAGAACAATGACATCTTCTACCTCAGACAAACCATCAAAAACTGGCTGGAGGGTGCACCAAAGTGGATGGAGGCAGAGGACTTACTATTATCTGGTCACCTGGCAGATGAATGGACGAAGTTCACAGAGGGACTAAAATCCATGGGCTTAATACACAATAGTAGGAGTGATTATATCTCATGGGGAGGACAACTACATAATGGTAACATCGGATTAAAGGATACATATATAGCACTAATAATGCAACGGTGGGATCCCACATCGACATGTTGGTTCAAGGAGATATGGAAGACTAAGGCACAGCTAAAACACATTGTCTGCGTATGGCTTATATGGAAGAATAAGAACCTAACCTGGTCAAATTTAAAAAGGTGAGGCAGGATCGAACCGAGTATTTGTTGTCTATGTGAGAAAGCAGATGAAGATAATGCACATCTTTTTATCACACTGATTTTTCCAGGACCACATGGGGACTTTTGAGTGCTAAGTTTAATTTTCATGATCAGGTATACGTGACAGTATTTGATTGTTACAAATGGTGGTCTGAGAAAGGAAATAATTTCATAAACATTCCTATCATTACACATTGGAGGATATGGTGCTGTAGAAATACGGGGATATTTGAAGACAAAAAGTTTACACCAAAGTGGGCAGATGAACAAATACTTTTGACATGGAATGGACTGAAGATTAAGGATGGTCCACCAAAGGATATCTCACACAGGCTCAGACCACTGGAAATACATTATCCTACAGGTTTTTTTGATGGGGCGGCACAACAACATAGATGTGGATGTGGAGCATGGCTCATGATCTCACCATTGTGCCACTATAAGATACACTGGTTCGGAGGGTTGGGGACTAGCACCAGGGCTAAGGTGTTGGCACTATGGGGTCTTCTCTGGTTCAAAAAACAACTCTATATCAATAAGCTATGGGTCTTTGGGGACTCCAAAGTACTCATAGATCATATGAACCAATGAACACCTTAGCATCGGGGAACCTTTCATATTGGATGGAAACGAATCAAAGGGGTGACTTTCTCTCCAACATATCCTATACATACATATATCGGGAGAAAATGACATTGCGTATAGATTATCAAAGAATGTCTTATGGGAGTTTTGGAAATGCATCTGCAGGTCGTATAGATGCCCTCCGAAATGGGCCAAGGGTATAGTCAGATTTTTCTCGACAATACAGTTACACCAACCGCATGGGTGAAGATCACAAATTTGAGGATATTCAAATGATATGTTTCTTTGTGGAGGTCAAGTTGCACGTGAGAAGAACTTCTGCCGACGAAATTAAAGCAACTCTCGAAGTAACTTTGACTTTTTTTCCTAAAAACATACTTTTCATCTTGATTCTTTCAAGATAATATTTGATTAAATGGTTAAATTATTAATATTTATAGATGTGAATGGGACCCTCGTTTCTTCAATCGGGTGTGATCATTTTCCGCTTTATGGTCCGATACATAATTTTAATGTTATAAATCTGAGAAAATGTCACCACATATAATATTGGTTATTATGTGTTTTCCTAGATTTCAAATACTTATTCAAAAATTTGTATATATATATATATATATATATATTAAGTTGGCTCAACATATATTTATGGCATATAGAATAGACTGTGAGAGAGGGTTATGTTAAAACATTTCATGAAGAAAAGGTCAAAGTTTTGTGGAAAAATTCATTTGTTTAACAAGAGTTATAAATTTAGTTGGAAAAAAATGTATATATCTTATTTGGGTAGTAAAAATCTGTAAAAAAAGCAATCAGTAAATTGAGTTTTTTTACTTAATTATTTTATTTTAATAAATATATATGCATATTTTTATAGTCACCCTCTAGTATGTGGAATTTTAATAATCTTACTTATTTTATAATTTTTATATTAATTTTAGCTTTTGATTTATGAACAATTCATATGGATCAAATCTCTCAAATGCTAATCCTTCTTCAAGTTTTTTATTTGCACTTTGAACTATTTAATCCCTCTCGTAATTTGATAGATTATAAATTAAAATAAATCTAAACTAATTATATAATTTGACCAAATAAAAATGTTTAAACTACATTAAAAATGAAACAAAATTTCAAAGCAATGCACAAACTCACTTTTCACACCAACATCATATAACCATAAATACTTTATATTGATAAAATTAAATTTATTAATAAATACTAAAGTGGATATGTACACCTATCTACACCCATTGGTGAGCACTCTCCACTTTCATTTAAAAAAAAAACCAAAAAACAAAAAACATCAATAACAAAGCTAAAATTCACACTAATAATGCCAATCACTATGTTTGTTTCACTTTAATTTCTCAGGGCTTAAAAATGTGATTGACAACCCACCCTGCACAAACCTCAAGAAAAGTTAAGTGACCTAAACTAACTTTTCATTGATGTGTTTTGAACTTTTTTTTTCCGAAGAAAAAAAACAACTAGCATTTCATTAATATGAAACCTAATTATATCATTTCGGGATCAAGTATGTTGTCATTTTCATCATATTCTTATGCATTTCATGCATATTTCAAAAACATGCCTAATAATAAAGTAGTAGTATTAAGCATACAAAAAGTGTAGTATAATTCATTTATGATGCTTCATACAAGGAGATAGTAAACTGAAACAGTAAAACAAAATGTTGATCACAATAGGAACAAACATGCCAAAAAATACTTATGGTATGGTTATATTGTCCTCAGCCACCCCAACACCATAAGTAGTAATAGTGATGTGAATGTATCCTTCCAGATCATTAATGCCATGCTTGGAGAGTGAATCAACAACAATATATATGGTTGATGGAGCAGTGTTGGAGTTATTGTAACAATAGCCTAGTCCACCTGCACCAACCATGGAGATCTGGAGGGTCAAAATTTTTGTTATCCTGAATGCCCTCCACAATAGTATTTGAATCCCCATATATATGTAAACAGTTGATGTGCAAGGAGAGGGCATGCCAAAGATGTCCCCATAAGGCAATTCACTCTGCATGGGATTTGGTGCCCCGACCACCATGCCAATGAAGTTTATAGGAAGTATGCTCGTCAATCCAGAGCCACGCCCTGCATCCACACATACCCCATTGGGATGCCCCATCAATGAAACTAGCAAGTAGAGTAAGTTGAGGAGATCTAAATCGACGAGATGAGTTAGATGCAGCCAGACAACGAGGGATTCTGAAATCAAGCAATGACAAAGCCTTAGTAATAATAGAGTGCATACATATAGAATTGTTGTTGAAGATGAACTAGTTGCGAGCCTTCCAAATCTCCCAGAAAGTATACAGTGGGATGTGTAAGGAATTACCCCCCCACGATATTCCCCAACGTAGGCAGTGTTCCACATAGAGGAAAGTGGTGGGAGGAATTCTGCAAAGAGAGAGCATACGAGACCAAATTGTTAACGAAAATGTGCAATGAAGTAGGATATGTGTTACTGATTTCGGAGCAATCCGATGGAGAGAACAATAACCTAGACCAATCAAGCCCCGCTTGCACAGGTTATCCCAAGTGAGAACTCGATTATTTCAAGCCAGCCATGAAAATATAATAATCTTAAGTGGCACCCAGGATTTCCAAATTCTTATGAATCAAGGCGTGTTAGAGTATGCCCTGTCCATCTGTCAAATGAAGTAATATGTCTCGGATACAAATACTGAATTTTGAAATAATTTGCCACCCCATGTAAGTGTATCCTCATCAGCATTATGACAGAGATCGGTGTCTCGTAGTGGATGAGAGAAAATCATCCATTCATGAGCCAATTGACCAAACCAATCTTAGTTGCATCCTTCCTGATGGGGACAGACCCCTACCAACCATGTATCAATTGGGCAAGAGAAAAACTTATCCATTTTTGATGTAATATCACCACTAGCAATGATCTCGAGTGTGCATCCTGAGCGACCCCAATATCACATATCTACCTAAATTGACCCTATTTCCACCTCCGAACATCCAAACATCCAAACATGAAAGTACCCAAACATGGCATTTGTGTTTTGAACTTTACCCAAACATGAAAGTATCACGTGACCATGGAAAGCAAAATATGATTGGGTTTCGCAGGCATGGATATGCCAATTTCGTCGATAGATTATATAATATGCATTGAACTTTAGAGATTACAAAATCTTATTAGTTTTCGTAGCCATTAATATGCCAATTTGGTTGGTATATTATCTAATGGCTTTTTCTACTCATTTATAAATTCAGGCGTATTGTAGATTAAATATCGTAAAAAAAAAAAATCAAAACGCTGGAGTGTTTAAATTGTTTTTTATGGTGGAAATGGATTCAACACATCAAAAATCCTTGAGACACCCAGTTCTACTACTGTAACCCAAATTTTCCATTATTTTCAAAACTAATTTGTAGGTTCTTTAAACTACACTTTTATCTAATTGGCATTGAATTTTCACAAAATATGATTAGTTTCGTACCCATTAATATGCCAATTAGATAAAACCAAAAAGGGTAGAGTATATATCCCTTCGTACTTATCCCACAAACAAAAAAGTCTCATACACCAATGAACCCGACAACCAGAACAATAGGTTTCAATAAAAACATTGTGATGAGTTGATTTTTCACGCGCGGTGCCTGGGAGTTGCGTTCTTGTGCACATCAGTGAGTTTCTACCCCGACATGGCCCTAGGAGGGGGCCCTGAGGCTAATCCTCCTCTCTCACCCGAGTTGGCAGTGTTTAGGAAGCTAGTTGCAGGTTGCAGCAAACGTCCAACAAGTGATCATCAACAAAAATTCTTCAAAAGGATGGAATCCATTCCCATAGTTACTTTGTCGACCCTGTAGATCAACGTTGAATCTAGCAGAACGTGGGCTTATTAGACAGTTCTCCGGGCTCTGGTCGTCACCCAAAGTCATCGATGCCTGGGTTCAAAGGAACTAGAGACCTCTAGTCAAAGAAGGAATCAGAAGTTTCTTAGTCGGTAAGGGCTTCTTCGTCTTTGTCTTTGATTCAGTGGAGGATAGAAATCTTATATTTCGAAATGGCCCATATTTCATGGGCCCCCAGGGTCTGTACTTGAATCAATGGACCCCGAACTTTGATCTGACTCAAGATGTTCCCTCAGTTGTTCCTGTTTGGGTATGCCTGCCCCACTTACCTCGGCACTACTGGAACCCCAAATCTCTAGAAACCATCAGAAATAAGCTCGGAAAATACATAGACAGAGCAGAAAGGACGGACTAGTACTCCTGTGTAAGAATTTTTTTAGAAGTCGACTTGGAGGAAGGCCTCCCTGAAGCTATTAAGATCATGGTGGCTGATTGGTCACACATCAAAGAGATAGATTACGAGAAAATTATGTTTAAATTTTGGTATTACCATGGCTACAGACACTTCGCCAGGTATTTCAAAAACAAAAATGAGGAGGAGGCCTAGAATTAGAAGGAGGAACAATGGACTCAGGTCTAGAAAACATTTTCAGCTAAACAAAATATCAGAACCAAAGGGAAAGGTATGCCATCAGGGAGTGGAGCACCTACCTCAGTGATACAAGGGGAGGGGTGCTCTGTCCCTCCAAGAACAGAGGCATCCATCTATCCCTCTGAAATTCTTAGCACCCCAGAAGAACTCCTAGCTGAACAGATGCCGAAGAGGCCGAACAGAAGCCCACATCTATTAAGGAAGATAAAATATAGGAAGAAATAACCCCTCTACAAACAGGAACACCAAGAGGAGCCTCCAACCCCCAATCCTATGCAGAGATGACAAGGAACAAGTATCCTGAGTCCTCTGGATCCTCGGAAGAAGAGACTTTCGAGGGGCCCTCGAAAAGGGTCGAGAGGAAATCTCATAGAGAGGAAAGAGAAGAAGAGGCTGAGAAACAAAAAATGCAAGGTATCTAAGCCACGATAGAGATGTCCATATGCAAAAACACTAGAACCAGGCCCCCCAAAGGTGGGACTCGCCACATCTCTACAAGTAAATAATGCGTATAGTCTGTTGGAATTGGAGAGGCTTGGGGAATCCCTTAAAATATAAAGCTATGAAGAATCTCCTGAAATCAGAATCCCCAGAGATCCTCTTGCTCCAAGAGACTAAAATAGAAGGGGCTTCCCTTCTAGACCTCAACAAAGTGAAATGGAGAACAAAAGCCAGAAAATCAATAAGTACAAGGGGTAATTGTGTTGGGCTTGCCACTCTCTGGGAGGATGACAAATTCCACCTCGAAAGATCCTTCGAAACACAACACTGGATCTACACCAAACTCCAACATCTTGCAAGTAAGATCACCTTTTCCCTCTTTAATATTTACGTCCCAGTCCTCTTTGCAGAAAAGAAGGATTGTTGGAAAACCTTGTCTGATTTTCTAGATGCTTACTCCCCCAAGAATACAATACTAGCAGGAGATTTCAATCTAGTATTTGAACCAAAGGAAAAAAGAGGGGGTATCATTAGTACAGACCATATCCTACCATTAGTGGAAGACTTGATCCACCAATGGGACTTATTGGACTTCAAGCCAGAAAAAGGGCTCTACACTTGGTCAAACAACAGAGCTTGGATAGAGCATATTTCAGCCCGCTTTGACAGATTCTTACTTCAGAGCACCTTCCTCTTCTAAAATAAGATTATCTCCACTAAAATTCTACTAAAGCTGACATCTGATCATAAACCCATTCTTTTACTGTTAGAAGAAGAGGAAAAATTGGGACCCATCGCCTTCTGGTTCAGCCCCCTCTGGTTTGATAGGGATGGGTTTATGGAGGCAATCTCGATGGCTTGGTCCATCCCTGTCATTGGATCGCCTAGTTATGTTTGGGAACAGAAACTTAAGGCCACCAAATCAGTCATGAAATAATGGATAAAAAATCCCTTAGATTCCCCCTCTAGTCTTAGAAAGCAGGCCACTGAGCAGCTGCTCAATCTGCAAATGAACTTGGAGCATTAAGATATTACATACTCTAAAATCCAGGTTGAGAAAGAAGCCCAACTTAGCACTCTCCGCACATTTATATTTGAGGAAGAGTCCTTGAGGCTCAAATCTTGAAAGCTCTGGCTCTTGTCTGGAGATAAAAATTATGCCTACTTCCACAAGAAAATTTGACCTTGCCTCTCGATAAATCACATTGCAAAAATTACCTCCATTGATGGGTCTATACATAAAGGAACAACTAAGATAAAAGAGGCTCCAACCTCTCACTTTCATCAATTGTTCGAAGAAAATGGAATGGACAATGAGGAGGAATTTCACGACTTTCTCATTCACGTTCCAAGATTGGTTAAGGAGGAGGATAACTCAAGCCTCCTAAAGCGCTTCACAGAAGAATAAATTAGCAATGTCATCTGGACGATGGAGCCAGACAAAGCTCTAGGAACCAATGGGTTCTCCATACACTTCTACAGAATCTTCTGGTAAATTATCAAGGCTGACATGTTCTGAATGGTAAAGGGCTTCCTCCAAAAAGCCAAAGTGGGAGGAAGCATAAACTCCACTTTCCTAGCTCTAATCCCTAATTAAGAAAACCTGGTGTCAATCGACCGCTTCAGGCCAATTTAGTTATGCAATGCATCCTACAAAATGCTCTACAAACTCCTGGCGAACAGAATCAAGCCTCTGCTAGAAAAACTCATCTCTCCCATCTAAGGAGGGTTTGTTAAAGGCAGACATATCCTAGACAATGTGGCCCTTGTGCAGGAAACCATTCACTCCAGCCACCAACGTCATGATAAAGGGATGCTAATCAAGCTGGATATGGTGAACGCCTTTGATAGGGTAAGACACTCTTTCCTCCTCCAAGTTATTTCTGCTTTTGGCTTTAGCTCTGAATTTATAAGATTAATAAAAGCATGTATTGGAGAGTTGTGGATTGCCCCTTTAGTAAATGGTAGGTCGACCAACTATTTCAAAGCTTCGAGGGGCATAAGGCAAGGCTTCCCTCTATCACCCTTCTTGTACATTTTGATGGAAGGTTTCCTAAGTTGAAAGCTAATAGTAGAAAAGATAACTGGGACACTTCCTAGCATTAGGGTTTTGAAAGGAACTAAGCCAATCAATCATGGCCTGTTCGTAGATGACTCTCTTCTTCTGGGAGGGGCTTCCCTTAAAATTGCAAGGGCCTTCAACGAAGTAATCCAAATCTTCTGCAAAATCTCTAGAGCCCTTGTCAATAGATAGATCAGCAAACCATTAATCGGATTGCTCATGCCCTTGGCTTTACAGGCTTCAGCTCCTAAGATAAAATCAAGTACCTTGGTCTGCCATTATCATTGGGATCCAATAAGACCCTCCACTAGTTGGAGATTCTCAGAAAAATTAAGGCAAAAATGAATGCTTGGGGAGGACAGTGCCTCACCACAACCGGGAAGCTAATCCTAGTAAAATCTGTTCTTTCCTCCCTTACAATTTATCAGGCAATGTTTCTATTGGCACCAAAATCAATCACTGAGCAAATCTCTAAGTTGTTAATAAATTTCCTGTGGCAAAGGGGAATCAGAAAAAATTCCACTTGGTAAGCTGGGATATTGTGAAAAGACCATTATCAGATGGAGGTCTTCAGGTTAGAGACCCCGTGTTGGCCAATCTGGCTTTGGGAGGGACGATTTTATGGAAAATCTTCTCAAACCATCGACACCCTGTAATTCAACTGCTCATTAAAAAATATATGTGCGGGCTCTCATTGAACAATATGGAGGAAGAAGCTTCTTGCAAAGACACCATTCTATGGAAGCTTTGTAGTCGTGGCTAGGATCTTTTTAAAGAGCACTTGTACAGAATTCCTGGAAATGGGAAAAGAATCTTCTTGTGAGATGATAAAATCATGGGTCTCGAACCCCTCAATTTAGTCCAAGACTTTGCAAAACTGTGTGACTAGCTCAAAAATCACGGTATCCGCAATCGCAAAGATATTTCTTCATAGGACGTTGCTGTAAATTGGATCGATTGGGCTATCCCACACCCACCAGACTAGATGTGATCTCAATTAATACTTTTCCTTGCTGCGCTCACTGGTCCGGCCCCAGTGCATCTGCGCGCAAATGACAAGTGGGGCTGGGGGAGGATCGATGCTTACACAGTGTCGCAGGGATTCGTTGTCCTCCAACCTGAGCATTCGCTGCTCTCTCCAGCACTGTGGCATCATGTCTAGCACCCTATTGGCCTCCCTAAGATCAACTTCTTTAGTTGGCTTCTCATGCACAAACGGATCCTGACTCAGGATAACTTGGCTAGAAGAGGCATTATCGAACCCCACAGATGCCCTCTTTGCTACTCGACTCAGGAAATAATTGATCACTTGTTTATAGACTGCCCATTTACACAAGAAGTATGGATGCAAACTATGCTCGGGCTTAATGCTTAAATCCCATCGCAGATCACAGTAGTAAATTTATTTACCTCCTGGAAAGGGAATCTCCCCATGCTTTGAACAACAAATCCTCGTGGAAAAAATCTGGTATGCTATTCCAAAATACATTTTCTCGGAAATGCGGTTAGCAAGGAGTGATGCCACCTTCAACAACAGTAAGTGCCCTCCAACAGTTGTGGCTGCTAAATCCAAAGCTTTGTTGATTGAGACTATGGAGAATTGATCTCATAAGACATACAGTGAGCTCCTCCCAGAAGAGATCAGCTGGCTTGGAATGCCTTTGAAGCATGGCTGCAGTAAAAATATCCCCCCTCGGCCTTGCTTCAACTCTGAGTGGAGGCTCCGGATCTTCGAACTAGAATTTCAAAAATGGTGGAAGAACCAGGACAAAGCCATGATCTTCTTTGATGGAGCTTGCAGAGGAAACCCGGGCATATCTGGAGCAGCGGAAGTAATCTACTCCTGGGAAAGGCACAACAGAGTCAGCTTCAATTGGGGCCTTAGACAGAGTACTAATAATCAAGCCTAAATCTTAAGACTGCTCAAAGCTTACCAGATTTCTCGAGAATACGGTGAAAAATACATTCAACTCTTCGGAGACTCGGAAATCCTGATAAAAATCATAAAAAATGATGATCACTTCAACAACCCTACACTCAACAAGACCCTGTAGAAACTCTAGAAAGTGTTGCAAAATTACACGTCCAGCTCCTTCTACCACATCCTGTGAAATATAAACAAGGAAGTGGACGCAAGAGAAAACATAGGTTGCCTCTTAGCCCAAGGAGATCTCTCAAAAAATGACGAAACTCCCGTTTGGTTTCCTATACCATAAGATTGAGGCTCCCCAGCTTTGTAAAACTAGGACATCGTCTCACCAAGTATTCTAGAAAAAGAAATATGTAACAGGGGTTTTCTAGGCTTCGGCCCAACCCATCATCATAAATAAAAATATATCCGTTCATGTTTAAAAAAAAAAAACTAACAGCAGAAAAGATAATTGGGACACTTCTTGGCATCAAGGCTGTGAGAGGAACTGAGCCAATCAATCATGCTATGTTTATAGATGACTCTCTGCTTCTGGGAGGGGCTTCCATTAAAATTGCAAGGGCCTTCAATGAAGTACTCCAAAGCTTCTGCAAAGTCTCTTGGAGCCCTTGTCAAAACTCAGCTCTCCCATCCAAGGAGGGTTTGTTAAAGGCAGACATATCCTAGACAATGTGGCCCTTGTGCAGGAAACCATTCACTCCAGCCACCAACGTCATGATAAAGGGATGCTAATCAAGCTGGATATGGTGAACACCTTTGATAGGGTAAGACACTCTTTCCTCCTCCAAGTTCTTTCTACTTTTGGCTTTAGCTCTGAATTTATAAGATTAATAGAAGCATGTATTGGAGAGTCGTGGATTGCCCCTTTAGTAAATGGCAGGTCGACCAACTATTTCAAAGCTTCGAGGGGCATAAGGCAAGGCTTCCCTCTGTCCCCCTTCTTGTAAATTTTGATGGAATTTTTCCTAATTCGAAAGCTAACAGCAGAGAAGATAACTGGGACACTTCCTAGCATCAGGGTTTTGAAAGGAACTGAGCCAATCAATCATGCCCTGTTCATAGATGACTCTCTTCTTCTGGGATGGGCTTCCCTTAA
The DNA here is from genome assembly GCA_034641835.2 of Pinus albicaulis. Taxonomy (NCBI): domain Eukaryota; kingdom Viridiplantae; phylum Streptophyta; class Pinopsida; order Pinales; family Pinaceae; genus Pinus; species Pinus albicaulis. The sequence goes on along the minus strand of JAXQQM020084605.1, from coordinate 12,996 downwards.
AATTGCAAGGGCCTTCAACGAAGTAATCCAAATCTTCTGCAAAGTCTCCAGAGCCCTTGTCAATAGATAGATCAGAAAACCATTAATCGGATTGCTCATTCCCTTGGCTTTACGGGCTTTGCCTCCTAGGATAAAATCAAGTACCTTGCTCTGCCATTATCTTTGGGATCCAATAAGGCCCTCCACTAGTTGGAGATTCTCAGAAAAATTAAGGCAAAAATGAATGCTTGGGGAGGACAGTGTCTCACCACAACCGGGAAGCTAATCCTAGTAAAATATATTATTTCCTCCCTTCCAATTTATCAGGCAACGTTTCTATTGGCACCAAAATCAATCACTGAACAACTCTCTAAGTTGTTAAGAAATTTCCTGTGGCAAGGAGGAAAGGGGAATCAGAAAAAATTCCACTTGGTAAGCTGGGATATTGTGAAAAGACCATTATCAGATGGAGGTCTTCAGGTTAGAGACCCCAGGTTGGCCAATCTGGCTTTGGGAGGGAATATTTTATGGAAAATCTTCTCAGACCATCGACACCTTGTAAGTCAACTGCTCATTAAAAAATATATGTGCGAGCTCTCATTGAACAATATGGAGGAAGAAGCTTCTTGCAAAGGCACCATTCTATGGAAGCTTTGTAGTCATGGCTGAGATTTTTTTAAAGAGCACTTGTACAGAATTCCTGGAAATGGGAAAAGAATCTTCCTGTGAGATGATAAAATATGGGTCTCAAACCCCGCAATTTAGTCCAAGACTTTGCAAAACTACGTGACTGGCTCAAAAATCACGATATCCACAATCTCGAAGATATTTCTTCCTGGGACGCTGCTGGAAATTGGATCGATTGGGCTATCCCACACCCACCAGACTGGATGCGATCTCAATTAATACCCTTCCTCGCTGCGCTCACTGGTCTGGCCCCAGTGCATCTGTGCACAAATGACAAGTGGGGCTGGGGGAGGATCGATGCTTACACAGTGTTGCAGTGATTCGTTGTCCTCCAACCTCAGCATTCGCTGCTCTCTCCAGCATTGTGGCATCATGTCTGGCACCCTATTGGCCTCCCTAAGATCAACTTCTTTAGTTGGCTTCTCATGCACAAATAGATTCTGACTCGGCATAACTTGGCTATAAGAGGCATTATCAGACCCCACAGATGCCCTCTCTGCTGCTCGGCTCAGGAAATAATTGATCACTTGTTTATAGACTGCCCATTTACACAAGAAGTATGGACGCAAACTATGCTTGGGCTTAATGCTCAAATCCCATCGCAGATCACAGTAGTAAATTTATTTACCTCCTAGAAAGGGCAATCCCCCATGCTTTGAACAACAAATCCTCATGGGCAAAAATCTGGTATGCTATTCCAAAATACATTTGTTGGGAAGTGCAGTTAGCAAGGAATGATGCCACCTTCAACAACAGTAAGTGCCCTCCAACAATTGTGGCTACTAAATCCAAAGCTTTGTTGATTGAGACTATGGAGAATTGATCTCATAAGACATACAGTGAGCTCCTCCCCGAAGAGATCAGCTGGCTTGGAATGCCTTTGAAGCATGGCTGCAGTCAAAAGATTCCCCCTCAGCCTTGCTTCAACTCTGAGTGGAGGCTCTGAATCTCCGAACTAGAATTTCAAAAATGGTGGAAGAACTAGGACAAAGCCACGATCTTATTTGACGGAGCTTGCAAAGGAAACCCAGGCATATCTGGAGCAGGGGAAGTAATCTACTCCTAGGAAAGGCACAACAAAGTCAGCTTCAATTGGGGCCTTGGACAGAGTACTAATAATCAAGCCTAAATCTTAAGACTGCTCAAAGCTTGCCAGATTTCTCGGGAATACGGAGAAAAAGACATTCAACTCTTCGGAGACTCGAAAATCCTGATAAAAATCATAAACACTGATGATCACTTCAACAACCCTACACTCAACAAGACCCTGTAGAAACTCTGGAAAGTGTTGCAAAATTACACCTCCAGCGCCTTCCACCACATCCTGTGAAATATAAACAAGGAAGTGGACGCAAGAGAAAACATAGGTTGCCTCTTAGCCCAAGGAGATCTCTCAAAAAATGACGAAGCTCCCGTTTGGTTTCCTATACCATAAGATCGAAGCTCCCTAGCTATGTAAAACTAGGACATTGTCCCACCGGGTATTCTGGAAAAATAAATATGTAACAGGGGTTGTATAGGCTCCGGCCCAACCCATCATCATAAATAAAAATATATCCGTTCATGTTTAAAAAAAAAAAAAAAAACTAACAGCAGAAAAGATAACTGGGACACTTCTTGGCATCGGGGCTGTGAGAGGAATTGAGCCAATCAATCATGCTATGTTTGTAGATGACTCTCTGCTTCTGGGAGGGGCTTCCATTAAAATTGCAAGGGCCTTCAACGAAGTAATCCAAAGCTTCTGCAGAGTCTCTTGGAGCCCTTGTCAATAAAAGGAAAAGTGTTGTGTACAGCTGGGAGATAGATCAATAAACCATTAATCGGATTTCTCATGCCCTTGGCTTCATAGGCTTCGCCTCCTGGGATAAAATCAAGTACCTTGGTCTGCCATTATCTTTGGGATCCAATAAGGCCCTCCACTGGTCGTAGATTCTCAGCGAAATTAAGGCAAAAATGAATGCTTGGGGAGGACAGTGGCTCACCACAGCCAGGAAGTTAATCCTAGTAAAATTTGTTCTTTCCTCCTTTCCAATTTATCAGGCAACGTTTCTATTGGCACCAAAATCAATCACTGAGAAAATATGGAGAAAAATACATTCAAGTCTTTGGAGACTCGGAAATCCTGATAAAAATCATAAACACTTATGATCACTTCAACAACCCAGCACTCAACAAGACCATGCGGAAAATCCAAAAAGTGTTGCAAAATTACACCTCCTTCTCCTTCTACCACATCCTGCGAAATCTAAACAAAGAAGCTGACGCAAGAGAAAATAAAGGCTACCTCTTAGCCCAAGGAGATCTCTCAAAAAATGATGAAGCTCCTGTTTGGATTCCTATACCACAAGATCGAAGCTCCCCAGCTATGTAAAACTAAGACATCGTCCCACCGGGTATTCTAGAAAATAAAATATGTAACAGGGGTTGTATAGGCTCCGGCCCAACCCATCATCATATTGAATTTGAGAGATTCATATAATCCAACCTGGATTGAGTAATAATGGCACTAGATGAAGTCATATTGGTTATAAATAATGAAATATTTTTTAGTGTTTAGTTATTGAAGTTAGAAAAATAGAATTTGAATGTTGTGAATAAGAGATTTACAGCATTTAAGTCTAAACTCTCACTCAAAGTGATAATTGAAAGTTGGATATGTTGACAGTCTAATGAATTATCTCTCTAATCATCAATATACTCAACTCTAGGTTTCCTTCATAACCTTCATGAAACATGATCGAATTCCATTACCGAATTCAACTATATATTTATCTTGAATAACATTTGCGGTATATTATTTTAGGCATAATCAAAACTCTACCATTTTTAAAATTGGATGGATTGTTCCATGAAACTTAGCATGAATAGAAAGAGCTAAAAATGATAAATTTTCTTATAAAATGAATATTTAGTTCACATTCTCCTCAAAAGCCATAAATCATTTTGTATAAAAAAGATTCCTAAATAAATGTTCATAATGGATTCAGAATTATCTATGATAATAAATACAGTGGTTGCTTATTAAATTGTTCCTACATTTCATTTCACTTATTAAATCTTCTAGAAAAACCAAAGTGGAAAAGCAACCCAAGGAACCCACAAAAACGTTGTGGAAGAGCACGCGATAATAAAAGTCAATCGCCACTCACCCATCCCTCGGGAAAAGTAGAAATATAAACATCCAAATAGCTTGCACTTCTACTTGCAAGTTACAAAAGTCTTCATATATGTACCAGTTGGCCTTGCCTTTATCTCTTCTTCACTTATTATTTTAAAAAGTTGAAAACTACAGTATCCCATATATTTTGATCTCCACACCCTTTAGTGTTCCAGAAAATTTTAAGCCGCCTTTGTTGAAATGTCACTTTGATTATAAATTTATTTTCAGACACGTTCGTTGAAAGTTCCCATCTTATTTTTCACCGCCTGGAAAATCAATGAAAATTATTTTTCTGCCAAACGACAAAATTCGATAATATAGAGAACCGTTCCTTCTTGTTCGCCCCCCTGTGAACGTGGATGGAGGCAGGAGAGTATATACACAGAGCGAGATATACGTATATGTACCGACCCTGCTACTTCAATGCCGTAGGAAATAAATCCATCACGGCTTTCGTCATCCGATCATTAATGTGGTCTGCGATCAATTGGTCTACAAAACAAACGCACGGTAGAATCACCCAGAAACGTGAGACAAAGCTCACACAAAACAATGAATTCAATTGCTCAATTACATCACACTTATATAGGAAACTCACTCACCTAATCTTCCTGAAAACGAGGAAACAAACCTGAATATGTGCAACCAATTCCTAATTAAACACTCTCGTTCAACCACTCCAAACTAATTCTATTTCTGCATTATTCTCACATCCTCCCTTAATGGAGAAATGGATTTTCTACAATACCTAATTGACTTCTAAAAACTTCAAATTTGATTTTATCAAGGGGCTTAGTAAATATATCAGCCACATTATCCTTGGTATTACAAAATATCAATTCAATTTCATTCGACTCAATTTTCTCACGTACAAAGTGGTACTGTAACTCAACGTGTTTTGTTCTAGCATGGTAAACTGGATTATGTGCTAATTTGATAGCACTCTGATTATCACAATTGATACATGTTGAACCACTTTGCGCCTCTTCAAGATCTGCAAGAATTCTCCGCAACCAAATAGCTTCACAGGTGGCATTGGTCAAAGCTTTGTACTATGATTCTGTTGATGATAAAGAAACAGTTGGTTGTTTCTTACTACTCCAAGATACGACCCCTGATCCAATATGAAATGCATAGCCAGAGGTAGATCGTCTGTCATCTGGATTTCCTGCCCAATCTGAATCAGAAAAACCTGTCAGTGCAACATCAGATTCATCAGTATACATAATACCAAGATTCACTGTTCCCTTTAAGTATCGGAGACCTTTCTTTGCAGCATTCCAGTGATTTCCTGAAGGCTTAGCCATGAATTGACTAAGAATACTGATTGAGTATGCAATGTCTGGTCTGGTAGTGGTGAGATAGTTCAAACTTCCCACTAGCTGACGATATAATGTTCCATCCGCCTCTTTCGTTCCATCTTCTTTGTACAACTTTGCATTCTGTTCTAAGGGAGTTGTCATAGCTTTGCAATCAGTCATATTGAACTTTTTAAGAATCTCCTTTGTATATTTGCTTTGAGTGATCAAAGTTTTACCAGGCTCTCTCCATACCTCAATTCCTAAACAGTAATGCAATTCACCCAAATCTTTCATTTCAAATTCCTGTGACAACTGAACTTTAATTTCTTCAATTAACTTGTGAGCACTGCCTGTGATAATGAGATCATCCACATACAAAGATATTAAAGAAACATTTCCTTTTTCATCTTTCTTAACATACAAGTTAGGATCATTTTTGCTTTTCACAAATCCATTCTGAAGAAAGAAAGTATCAATCTTTACATACCATGATCTCGGCGCCTGTTTCAAACCATATAATGCCTTTCTTAACCTGCAAACTAGATGCTCCTGTCCCTGTTTGACAAACCCTTCAGGTTGAACCAAATAAACTTCTTCCTTTAAATCACCATTTAGAAAAGCAGATTTGACATCCAATTGATGTATATTCCAATTATGTTTTGTGGCTAAGGCAATCAGTAATCTAATTGTATTCAACTTAGCTACTGGTGAAAAAGTGTCTTCATAATCAATTCCCTCCTTTTGAGCATATCCTTTTGCTACTAATCTTGCCTTAAATTTATCAATTGTACCATCTGCTTTAAATTTCGATTTGTACAACCATTTGCTCCCAATTGGAACTTTATTTTCAGGAAGTTCCACTAATTCCCATGTTTGATTTTTCATAAGAGAAGCATACTCATCATTCATAGCATTAATCCATGGTTCATGTTGTTTAGCATGCTCATAATCAATTGGTTCTTCAACATTCATTATATTAGACATTAAGGCATAGTCTCTATACCTTGCAGGAAGCTGAGTTTGTCGGGACGACCTTCTTGGTGCTTCAATGCCTGTGGGTGTTCCATCCATGATTCGTCGACTTTGAGGTGAATCACCCCCTTGTGATGACTCACTGCTGCTGGATGTGCTCATACTGCTCTCATCCTGATCCTGTACCTGTACCTGTACCTGTTCCTATTCCTGCTTAATCAAAGTATCAAGTTTGACATGAGCATCATTAGATATATGCCATGCATCATTCTTTGTATTACTTTTATCAGCCTGCTCATGAAACAGCACATCACGACTTGCAAATAGTTTATGGGAACTTGGATCAAACAATTTATAGGCTTTCTGATCCGTACAATACCCAATGAAAACACACTTGATTGACTTGGCATCAAGTTTTCTTCTGTTAGCCTTAGGAATATGAGCAAAAGCAGTACATCCAAAGACTTTGAAATGACTCACATCAGGTTTATAACCATGAAGAGCCTCAAAAGGAGTTTGAAAAACTAATTGCTTAGTGGGACATCGATTCTTCAGATAAACAGCAGTGTTAATGGCTTCTGCCCAGAAACCATTAGAGATGTTCTTACCTTGCAGCATACTACGAGCAGATTCCACCAAGGTTCTATTCCATCGCTCAGCAACCCCATTTTGCTGAGGGGTATGTGGCACTGTGAACTGTTGTTGAATTCCATTAGATTTACAATAGGTGTTAAATGCTTTTGACTTATATTCACCCCCTTGATCAGATCTGAGTATTTTAATGCACTTGCCTGTTTGTTTTTCAACCATAGTTAGAAACTCTTTAAAATACTCAAATATGTCACTTTTCCTTCTAATGAAATAGACCCAGGTATACCTAGATCTATCATCAATAAAAATAACAAAGTATGAAGCACCACCAAGAGACCTAGTTTGCATAGGTCCACATACATCAGTGTGAATTAATTCAAGTATATCATATTGTCGTTTCTCGGTATGAACATGAAACTCTTCTCTATGCTGCTTACCAAGTGCACAAACTTCACATGGTAAATGTTCACACTTCATAACAGGAAGACCTTCAACCATTGATTTCCTTTGCAACAACGATAAATCATTGTAATTTAGGTGCCCATACCTGTGATGCCATAATTCTGCTGTCGATGTCTCTTTGGATGTCAATGCAACATGGCGCTTCACTGTCACATTCAATCTGTATAATCCTCCAACCCTGGTACCTGTAGAAACAACCTGGTAGTGGTCCTGAACATCTTTCACAATACACCCCAGTTTACCAAATTCAACTTTTAAATGATTATCAGTGATAGTGGAAACATATATCAAATTCTTTCTGAGAGCAGGTACATACATCACATTATGAATCTGTCGCATTTGTCCATTAGGTAAGTACACATTTATTATGCCATAGCCTTGAACTTTAAGTGACCTATCATCCCCTAGGTAAATGTGTGTACCATCGGATTTCTCATAATATTTATCATACCATTCTTTATTACAAGTCATGTGTGCCGATGCACCAGAATCGATGAACCATGCATTCTCATCATCAGTTTCAGCAGACAATGCAGCATCAGAAAGAAATAACTTAAGATTTTTAAATCCATCATTCACTGAAGTGTCTCTGTTTATGTAATTTCCATTATGCCTTCTATGTCTTTGATTTGATTCATTATTCTTTCTCCTATAGCAATCTTTAGCCAGATGTCCAGGTTTTCCACAATAATCACATTCAATGTTCTTCTTAACATAAGAATCAGGAGGTGCCATACCTTTCTGTTTTGCGTGAAACCGGCCTCTGTTCCTGTCCCATGGTCTCCCTCGGAATGGTCTTTTGCCTCTTGCAGTCAAAGCCAAATCAGAACCATTTGACTCCAGTTCAAAATTTTCATGCGCTCTTCTTCTTGAAGAAGAATTCCAGCCAATTCTTCAAATGTAGGAGGTGTCGGTCTAGCTGAGAGAGCTGAAATAAAGACTTTATAGTCTGGGACTAACCCCTTCAAAGCAACAGTTACCAAGTCTGTACTAGACACCTTTTCACCAATATCACCAAGCTTATCACTCAAGTCTTTAATTCGGGACACAAAGTTGCTAATGCTTTCATTGGCATCCATTTTGATAGATAGCAGCTTTGTTTTTAAAAATAAAATACGGTTTGCATTAGTAGTTTCATACAAACCTTTGAGAGTGTCCCATGTCGCCTTTGAAGTTTCACAGTCCCGAATGTGAGGAATAATATTGTCCTTCACTGACATGCGTAGCAGCACCCTTGCTTTCATTTCACGCTTCTCCCAATCTTGAGTGGCAGCAAGAGGTTGAGGCTTGGGCTCGTCACCTTTGACAATCGTCCAGAGATTGTATGCCTCCAGTACTGTTATGAGCTTAAATTTCCAGTTTACATAATTTTCTCCATCAAGTTTTGAAGACTCATTTAAATATGAATCTGCAAGGGGATTAGCCATTTCTACAACAATGACCAAATTCAAAAAATTGCAAGCTTTCTTACACACTCTATTTAGTTTGATTTTTTTATTTTTTTTTTAAACTTCAAACAAAACTTGCAAACTTGCTCCCTTTTTTTTTTTGTTACAAAAAAAAATAATAATAAGAACAAATATGAATTTTTTCAACTCCCAAGCGGAAATCCAATAAACCGCCTTTAAGAATTTGCTATGCTCCAATGCACAACAAAAAATGCCTTTAATTATTCGCTGCCACACAAAACTGTTTAAAAAAAAACGCATAACCTGTATGTGGGGGGCTGCAATTAAAGCTCTGCAATTAACAACCATGGTTCACGCAATTAACAACTCTTCCAAGTAACAACCATGGTTCATTCAACATAAAACGCACAACCAAAATAAGAACAAATGCACAGTCGACTGATATGCATAACACGCTTCAGAATGCAGAAAATGGGTCAACTTTCAGGCGTTGTGCAATCTCTGTCACTCCGCGCAATTAACTATAAAAAAATGCAAAGCAGATTTTATCTTCTCCACGTTCTCACAGAATCGCACCACCGCACAAAGCAATTCGGCTTTTTTCACAGTTCTGTTTCAAACGTTTCCAAAAAAAAAAAAAACCACACGTGATTTGGAGCCGAGCGGATACACGTGATTTAGCAGACGGCGGTCCCGACAAATCACCTTACGGTACTCCAGCACCTTATTACGAGGAGAAACCGGCGATCAAAGAGACCCGGTGCCATCGTGGAAGCCAGTATGGCTCGAAACAACAATACGTGGTGGGAAAACTTTACTCTGCGCACACTCTAATGGCAGAGTCCTTCACTGCCCGCGAAGAGGAGAGAGGCGCAGACAAAATAGCTCCGATACCAAATTAACAAAAATACACAGCCAGAAACGCACAGAAATGTGAGACAAAGCTCACACAAAACAATGAATTCAATTGCTCAATTACATCACACTTATATAGGAAACTCACTCACCTAATCTTCCTGAAAGCGAGGAAACAAACCTGAATATGTGCAACCAATTCCTAATTAAACACTCTCGTTCAACCACTCCAAACTAATTCTATTTCTGCATTATTCTCACAGCAATTACTATTGATTTCGCCTTGAATGGCTTTGTGTACACTGCGTCAACCTCCACGACTCTCAGATGATGGTTTGCAACATCAAAAAATAGCTCATCATTGAGAGCTGCGTTGATGATTCGAAGGAGGTACGTCTTTCCATGAAAGTTTTGGGCGAATCTAGTAAAAAAATAAAAAATTTAGGTAGTTTAGATATTTGGACTGCATTTTTATGATGGAAATAAATTCAGCACCACATCGAAACCCTTGGGCTTCCAAAATACTAAAGATTAACGACTCTGTAACCTAAATTTTCAAAAATCTTTGCCAATTTTTTTATAATCTTAATAAAATTTCTAAATTATTCTTGTAGATTAAGCCCACAATAGCTGAGAATAGTGGTTAATTCTTCTTTGCTAAGAAGGAACGGTTCTCTATATTACCTAGATTGATTGTTCATTTGGTCTTTGCGCGAGCGAGCTGTTAGCGGGATTGCATCGGTGGGCATATTCGTTTGAGGTCACAGAGATTTGAGAATGGAGTTTTTTTTTTTTTTTGTAATAGTGTCTTGCTTTGTGCTTACGCGACGGTTGGACAGATTGGAGAGCTGAAGAAATTAGTAGAAGAAGGGAAAATAAAGTACATCGGACTTTCCGAGGCGTCCCCAGCGACAATTAGAAGGGCTCATGCTGTTCATCCTATAACAGCAATTCAGTTAGAGTGGTCTTTGTGGACTAGGGATGTAGAGGACCAAGTTATTCCCACTTGCAGGTATTATCAGATGTGGGAGTTGACATTTGCCATATTGTTATTACGTTTGTATTATGAATTGCTGACTAACATATTAGCATTTTAATTGCAGAGAACTCGGTATTGGAATTGTGCCATACAGCCCTCTAGGCCAGGGTTTCCTTTCATCTGGAGCAAAGTTAGTTGAAAATTTAACGAGTAATGATGCTAGAAAGGTATACATATACTTTTTTCTATAGTTTATATTTAAGTTAGTATTTCAAAAAGAAAAATCAATATATAAATAAACTTTATCATGATACAATATAAGTATTGTTTTAAAATATAAAGTCAATGTACTAATCACAGGTTTAAAATTAAAGTGGGGTAGAGTATGTATGTTTTTGTAGATTTAGTAGTTGAATTTTTCTTCTAAGGTGAGTTTCTTGTTCTACAAATAAAAAAGTGTCATAAAAATTGGTGTATAGCTTGGTCGTGATCTTAAAATTAGATAATAATAATAATAATAATAACCAAATTACTTTATTTTAATATCCATTTTCAGAAATGTATATGAAATCATTTTATCAAGATTACATTATTGAATTACTATTAATACATTGATAAAACAACATTTTATTGTTTTTTTTTTAAGGTTTTTACAATTTTATAAGTATTGATTTTTTGTACAGACAATGCCAAGACTTAGAGAAGAGAATCTCGAAAAGAATAAGGTGACTTTTGCAAAGATAGCTGAAATAGCTTCCAGGAAAGGATGTTCTCCCGGTCAACTTTCACTTGCTTGGATTTTTCATCAGGGAAATGACATTTCACCAATTCCTGGAACCACCAAAGTGGCCAATTTAGAAGAAAATATTGGTGCTCTATCTGTTAAGATTACACATGATGAGATGAAAGAAATAGAAAATATACTATCGACCTATCGCTTCTCTGGAAATCGATATGAGAAGAATCATGAACAATTCACGTGGATGAACTCAGAGACACCTCCTCTCTCTTCATGGAAGGATGCCATTTGATGATTTTTAACATCTTTCTCTGCAAACACAGCAAAATCATCATTTTCCTCTTTATTTTAAAGGGTATATGCTCGAATATATGAACAGACAAGCATGTTGTTGAGTTGGTTAAGCATATTCTGTTGCGAGTATTTTATGAAGTTGAGAGTATTGTAAGCGTCATATCCCATACATATAATAATATTGTGTGTTGTATCAGATTGAGAAAATCTTACTGTAAGGGTCTTCATCCCATTTACTTAATAAATAAATACTCATTAAAGTAAAAGGTATTGATTTCCATGAGGGCATAATGGAAGGAAGTTGCTTTCAAGTGTTGGTATTTGTTATGTTAATAGGCTTTTCATTTTGAGAATTGGAATTTATTATTTGATAGATATTTATTTTGAAAATAAAAGGTTATTAGACAAAATACATCTACATTATGTCTTTTTAATTTTATTATAAAAAAAATGAGTGTTTACATGATCTTAGGTAAGACATATTTAATTGATATATGGGAGATATCTATGTGAATAAGTGCATTGCTTTGGAATATGATATTTTTATTTTTAATTTCATTTTTAATAAGTATTTGGTGAAAGGGTAGTGGTTTAGTAGCTATAGCATATTGTAGAATATTTTTAGTAATAGTTATAAATCAAACATTGAATTATCTCAAAACTAGTTATGACTTTTTCACTCTTTTAATTAAATTGATTAATTAAAAAAATATCATATGGTTATAGTTTTTTGGGGTATGTGGTATTGCCATGGTATTGTAACAAAGACTATTAATAAGTTAAAAATCTCCATCCTAAACTGAGACTATATCTACATAATTGTGAATCTTGTTAAATGTGTTTTGAAATGTATATATATTTAAATAGTATATAAATTGTTTTTAAAATTAATAATAATAATAATAGTAATAATAATAAAGCTATAATTTAGTTAGTTTTAAAGATTTTTTTCACTTCTATGGCCATGGAAAAAGAAAGAGATGAGGAGCTTGGCAGGAAACCTATTGTTGAAAATTGGGGCAGCTATGGGACAAATTAGAATCCCATGTGCTTGATGAGAAGCCCCAAAAAAAGAATTCAAATTATTCAAATGAAATTATTATTAATATGTGGGAAAGAAATTATTATACAGAATTATATTTAAATATTATTTAAGCAATTTTGAATTTAGTATTTCCCTCCGAAGATTCAAGTCGGTCTCATGATGTCCTTCCCTAAGAGTCATCTTTCCTCACTCATATGAACAACTAAAAATTAGCATACATCTTCCTCCTCTTGGTCAAGATATCTTACACTTTCGTAGAAGGCCTTGAGGCATTGTTCGCCTATGTGTGACAAGGTTTGTAGAAGGGTCTAAGGTTTTCGTATAGACCATAAGGATGATCTATGTCATTGTTGTATTAGTATCACTATCTATTCTACAGTGAACACATTTGTCCATACTATGATTATGGTAGCATTTCTATCTATACTTTGTTCTTTTGTGACATCACTTAATATTTTGCTAATGTAGAAAATATCTTTTCATGTGGTTTTCACCAGATGTCCAACACTCTAGTGGCTCTTAG
>JAXQQM020080772.1:0-17398 GCA_034641835.2 Pinus albicaulis | reverse complement strand
AGGCTGAGCCAGAATTATGCTCTGATACCACTGTAATATCCCCAAAGGGAAATAACCAGTAATAAACATAAATATGCCAGACAGATATAGAAAATACAATGCTGAACCAGATCATGGAACAATTACAAATAGAATGCCAGAAAACTGAGCCATTTTATTAATCTGAAAGTACATAGAGAGGAGTACAAGAAAATCAGAATGAGTGCACCTATCCTTGCCCTAGTGGAGACCCTCTCGTGACAAATACGTCGCAACAAGGGGACAAGGTCTCTACCGCTTCGAAGATCGGTCGGGATCAAGGCTGAACTGTGGACGAGCATGGAGGAAGACTCGAAAAGATGTAAGAGTATATCAAATGGGCAAACCTCACCACGAAAAACGCCGTTCTCGCTAGTGACAAATACGAGACGTATGTAATGTTGGATCACAAAACCCTCCGCCATTCCGGCTCACTCAAGGCCAAAAACGCCGCTAAACCTCGCTCACATAACCCCGTCATCGGGACGGCCCTCTGCATGGATCGTCCCATATGCTCGTATCGCTCGGATCTGCTTCCAATCCAGATTCATGTCTGTCCCTCCAGATTCACAGCTCCATCGATCTAATTTCTATCTCTTCCGATCTATGCTAGATCTGCCAATATCTCCTCAGATCTGCAACCTCAAAGGCTGGTTCTGATGTTATCTCTTCAGATCTAGGCTGGATCTGCCAATATCTCCTCAGATCTGCAATCTCCCAAGCTGGATCTAATGCTATCTCTCCAGATCTGCAACCTACAGAACCAGATCTGCAAATATCTGCTCAGATATACAATCTCCAAGGTTGGATCTATCAATGTGCCTTCAGATCTGCGTCCTCCTCTTCCTGCTGGAACAGCGTCCTCACTCCAAGACTGTCCTGCGTCCTTCCTTCCCTCTGGAACAGCGTCCTTCCTCCCAGATAGGAACTGCGTCCTTCCTCCTCCTGAAACAGCGTTTTACCTGCTAGATCTGCGCAGCCACAAGAGGGCTTCTTCCTCTCCAAATCTCCACCTGAAACTGCTACCAATTCCCACTGAAACTGAAGGATGAAACTCAGAAAATAACCTTACTAGGGCAGGCACTCGAAGTCCCCCGAAGCTAAGGGTGAAACCAGAAATAACCTTACCAGGGCAGGCACTCGAAGTCCCCCGAGGCTAAGGGTGAGATCTCCGACCGAAGACACTCGGTTGCACTAAACAGTGTTGCAGACCGACTAAACAACCGGCGTGCTGAAGCAGACAGAAGTCTAGCTCTCAATATCAATATCAAATCAAGCATGCCAAATGAAGTGGAAACCCCTCCTTTTATAATGCTAAACTCCCTCCAAAACCTTAACTGCGTCCTTCACCTTGCAGTTACCCTTGGGTCAGCGTGAGGCCTCCCCTCATATACGTGTGGACCCCCAAGGCCCCCTCTTTAAGTTATAACGTTAATCAACTAGGAAAACACTTTATTTTATAAATTGAGGTGACTAAAGTGAGGTGACCCCTCTTATTTCTCACTTTATTTATTATTTCCAACTAAAGCGGCAAAATTAAACAGAAATGAAATATTCCAATTAGCAAGGCTAATTGGGAATATTACAACAGGTTCCCTACAAAAGCAGTTATGAACAAAGTGCCAGAAGAGGCATGGAGTGGCACAAAGCAAAGTGTCACGCACATGAAGGTTTACGGATGTGTGGCTTATGCACACATTCCGGATCAGCTAAGGAAGAAGTTGGACAGCAAGGGGGAGAAATGTATTTTCATTGGATACAGTGAGGAATCCAAGACATACAGGTTATATAACCCATCTAGCAAGAAGTTTCTTGTGAGCAGAGACGTTCAGTTCATTGAAGAGGAAGCTTGGGATGGAAGCATAGAGAAAACAGTGAATGTTAAACACTGTTTATCTCATGATGAAAATGATGATGAGGTGGCTGAAATACATCCCCAAACAGCAGCATCAACACCGCAAAGTACACCCTTGAGGAGAAATGAAAGTGTTTCTCCAAGCACACCACAAGGAGGAAATTCAAGTGCTTCTTCAAGTATTTGTACACCTACTGAAAGAGGTAAGAAATTCAGAAGTTTGAAAGACATTTATGAACAAGATATAGCTAATGAAGGTATCAATTCTTTGTTTGCTTTATATTGTCATGTTGATGACCCTATTCATTTCGAAGAAGCTATCAAGGATGAGAAATGGATAGAAGCTATGGATGAGGAAATTAATGCCATAGAGAGGAACAAAACTTGGGATTTGGTTGAACTCCCAAAAGGTAAAGATGTCATAGGTGTTAAATGGGTCTACAAGACCAAGAGTAATGCTGAAGGCAAGATAGAGAGACACAAGGCAAGGCTTGTTGTCAAAGGCTATAAGCAGAAACATGGCATTGATTATGAGGAAACTTTCGCACCGGTTGCCAGAATGGAAACCGTGAGAGCAGTGTTGTCCATAGCAGCACAAAACAAATGGAAAGTTTACCAAATGGACGTGAAGTCAGCATTTCTGAATGGAGTGTTAATGGAAGAGGTTTACATAGATCAACCTCTCGGCTATGAAAAGAAAGGCCAAGAGCACAAGGTATGCAAGTTGAAGAAAGCTCTTTATGGGCTGAAGCAAGCGCCAAGAGCGTGGTACAGTAGGATAGATTCATATCTACTGGAAAATGGATTTGAGAAGTGTGAGGGAGAACCCACCCTCTACATCAAGGAACAAGATGGTAAAATTTTAATTGTAGTCTTGTATGTTGATGATGTTATTTTTACAGGTAATGATGATTGCCTTATTGAACATTTTAAAACAGTCATGAAGGAAGAATTTGAAATGACTGACATGGGTTTGCTGAGATACTTCTTGGGAATAGAAGTAGAACAGAATGAAGATGGGATTTTTATCTCACAGGCAAAGTATGTTAATGAGGTACTTGAAAGATTTAACATGCAGGAAAGCAAAGCAGCAATCACTCCCACAGTGATGGGATTAAAACTCAGCAGAGAGGACAACAGTAAGGATTTTGATCCTAGTTTGTACAAGAGCATAGTTGGCAGCCTTATGTATTTGACTGCAACTAGGCCGGACATAATGCATGCTGTTAGTTTGATTTCCAGGTTCATGGAAAAGCCAAAAGATGCACATTGGCAAGCAACAAAAAGGATTTTGAGGTATGTTAAAGGTACAAAGAAATTTGGTATTTTTTATACTACTTCAGAAAATTCAGATTTAGTTGGATACACGGACAGTGATTGGGCTGGAAGTGTAGATGATTGGAAGAGCACTTCCGGTTATGTTTTTCATATGGGTTCAGGAGCCATTTCATGGGCTTCTAAGAAACAACCCGTTGTAGCGTTGTCTACAGCAGAAGCAGAATATGTGGCAGCTACAGCAGCAGCGTGTCAAGCAGTTTTGATGCGGAAAATGTTGAGAAGCTTATGTCAAGAACAGGTAAAAGGGACAGTGATATTTTGTGACAATAGCTCAGCTATTGCATTGTCTAAAAATTCTGTTTTTCATAAAAGGACAAAGCACATTGACACCAAGTTTCATTTCATATGGGAATTGGTAAGCAATGGCGAGATTGTTTTGCAGCATTGCAGAACAGAGGATCAATTTGCAGATATCCTCACAAAGCCACTACAACAGAAAAGCTTTGAATATTTCAGGAAATGCTTGGGTATGCAGGAAAACCCAGCAGTTGAAATTAAGGGGGAGTGTTGGAATTAATTTCCAACTGATGTTTAACCAAACAGCGAAGAGACCAAGCGGCAAGGTAGAGTCCGAGGGGGTCAGGCGGAGCAGCCGCCTGGAGCAGCATACCCCATCGGACAGGGCCCACACCATGCAGTGATAATACTGTCTGCGGGGGTCATTGAAAGTCTGTGGCTGGAGTTGTGGACGCCCCCGGAATTGCTGACATCACCACAGCAGGGGCCCACATATATATTATACGGCCCACACATATGTTATATATGTTATATAAGGAGTGCGGGTTAAATCTTTTAATCACGTCAATTTTTTTTTAATGTTTTATTTATTTTGTTTTTAATATATGCACAACACATATATTAAAAAGCCGTGAAGTTTATTCTTATTACACAGCAGTGTATGTAAAGAGATAAAAAGGAAGAAATGTAATTTGGAATTACACAGCAAAATGTAATGTCTTAATTACACAGCACAGCAGTGCGGGAAGGTGAAAAGATCAGCAGTGCCATCAATGTGAATTGTAAGCGGTGCTGACAGGAGTAATGAACCATTAAAGATTGTCAAGCGGTGATATTTTTAGTGGTTGAGCAATTTATGGCTGAAGATATTTTTGTTTTGTAATATGTAGAGACAGAGTCATTTTTTGTAATGTAATGTTTCATAGATGCACATCAGCGTATTCCAAAAACAGAGACAGAGAATTGTAATGTTTTTTTTACAACAGAGTATTGTTGTTAAAAAACAGAGAGCTGTTTGCTTTGTAACAGACAGAGACAGCGTATGAAAAACACAGCAAAGTGTTTTGGGAAAACAGAGGATATACAGCAGTATATGTTTTCCAGTGAATGACAGAGTGATATTTCTGAACTGTGTTTGCAGCAGTCAGAATTTTTTTTTGTAATCCCTCTTTTGAGGAAGAATTGTAACAGCAAGTTTTTTTTAATAGAATTTTTTTTTTATGTGAAACTCTGTCACTGTTGAAGAAATTTTAAATATTTCTCTGTGTTAAGGAAATGGATTCTTATTGTTTTGGAATTCTGAAAATACCAACAGATTTCCCATAGTTGGCCTCCATACCTGAGACTTGTCCAAATCTGATAAGGATCCCATGAGTGACATGCCAGGCCACTTTTGATAGCATCCCAAAAAATAAGTTGTGGCTGATCTCCCGACTGTGTGAGAGCTTAATCCCCTTAAATCGATCCATATTCACTGCCTTACTAATTTTTAAGCTCAGTGAATCCAAAACCAGAATGAAAAGTAGAGGGGAAAGAGCACACCCCTGTCTCAAACCCCGCCCAGGCTTGAAAAAATTTGTAGCCATGCCATTAATAATGACGGCTAAAGAAGTATTAGTTACACAACCCATTATCCAGTTAACATAGGCCCGAACTAGTCCTATATTATATAGGATCAGCCTCAGAAAACTCCAATAAAATCTGTCGTAGGCCTTACTGAGATCAATTTTCATTACCATCGCCTGCATCTTTCGAGTGTGTATAGAATGTATGATTTCATGAGTGGTGGCCACAGCATCATGGATGCTTCTTTTCTTTAATACCCCTGCTTGCTCTGCAGAGATGTGTCTTGATAATACGCCTTTTAAGCGATCTGCTATTGTCTTCGAGACTATCTTATACAATGTGTTTCAGAGTGATATTGGTCTATAATCATTAAAAGTCCTAGCATTATCCTTCTTCGAGATCAATACCAAGAAGGTGGAGTTAAGGGCCCCTCCAACCTTCCCAACCTTTCTCACTTCTTCAGTATTCTCCGTAATATTATCAATAAACAAATCAGAGACGTGTAAGAAGAAGTCCAAGGTCCAGCCATCTAGCCCCGGGCTCTTGTCCACTGAGAAAGATTTCAGAACCTCCAAAATCTCTGATTTCGGTCTGTAAAATTCTGTCTGGTCCCTGTCATCAAACATCAAAGGGTAGTCTACTAAAGCCCATAACTGCTCTCCATAGTCTCCTGGTTCTCCTTCATCAAAAAGTTTCTTGAAATTTCTAACAACCCCTTGCCTTATGTCTTCCGAGGAAGATAAAGAAGTACCTTCCTCCTCAATTTGCCATATTGAATTAATATCCCTTCTCCCTTTTGCAAATGCATGGAAGAACTTTGTATTCCTATCACCCTAAGATAACCACACCACCTTAATTTTCATCCTGCACATCTATTCTTCTAATAATATAATTTTCCTTTTTTTGAGTTCCACTTCCTTCAATCTTTTCCAGATACCCTCCCTCGAATGAGGTGATTTAAGCTCCTTTATCAGCCTTGCTGTCTCCCTTGCGTATATCAGAAAATGTGCCTTCATGAGTAACTTCTTCTTCTTCTCCCACCTCCTAACTTCCTGTTTCAGCCCACTTAAAACATCCATCGAAAATTCAGAAATTGTAGATTCCTCCCTCCTTCTAAATTTCCTCAAGTAAGCCACCACCAGATCATTAAACCCCGGGTCCTTCAGCTAAGAGTGGTTAAATTTGAATGGATACCCATCCCTTATACCTTCAAAATCCCACTCTAGCATGATCGGCCTATGATCAGATATTAAAATATCCCCAATTGATGCTTGTTTACCCCCATCCTGGCAAGTAAAGAGGAATTCAACAAAAATATATCAATTTTTTTGCCGATCTAAGCACTACCTTGTCTCCCGTTGAACCAGGTTGGTCCAGGTTGTTTCATCTTCAGATCAACCAAATTAACTGACTTAAAAATCTTTAAAAAAGTTTGAGCCATCGGGTCCTTTCTTCCCTGCTCTCCCCACTATTCCGAGTCTTGGAGGGTTAGATTAAAGTCTCCCCCAATTATCAGATTACCCAGTTGGAGAATGCCACTGGTTACCATCTTTCTCCAAAAAGCAGCTCTGTTGTGATAGGGCACATAGAGATTAACTATGTGAATCCTATGGTTAAAACCTCGAAAGTGATCAGAGAGGATAATCCCCTCGAAGAAGCCAAAGGATTTAAATGAAGCTATTGCCTGGTGCCACATCACCAGTTCACCACCAGATAGACCAGGTGCATCCCGGGCTGCCAAATGCCATCCTGGACACAATTCACGGAACACCGAAATATCTTTGTCAGCTTGGTTCATCGTCTCTTGTACAATAATCAAGACAGGAAAATTTTTACAGACAAAATCACGCAGTGAAAATAATTTCTCCTTCCCCCCAAGTCCCCTCAAATTCACCGAAATCAGCTTAATCATGTCAAGGCCTTTGACAAGTTGGTTGCTCTAAGGACCCGATCAATAGCCAGGGTTACAGGGATGTCTCTAAAGTCCCCGTCAACCAGCTTCTCTGCCCTAAAAGTCGATGAAATCATCTTCAATTTGATCTTAGGCCATCCCTTTCCGTGCCTGATAGTCACATTTGAGATAGAGGATGGGCTTATGTTCACTTTTGGGGAAGACACCCGACCCCGATCTATGTGCAATGGTGTTAACTCTACCTCTGGGTCCAAAAGAAGTAGGTCCAGGTCGCTACCTACAAATTTTGTAGGAGATGGAAGCCTTATTCCTGCAGTAGGAGTAGCCAGCTCCTCCATAGAGGTCAGCGACAAAGAAATGAGCGGGACATGTGGCGGTGAAGAAGATAATGATCGCAGGAACTATTGTGAATCAATCCCGGACCGGCGAGGAATCAACATCTCATCCATCCAAGAAATAGTGTGGGCTGTAGAGGGAAAATATTTTTCCTTGGGTTGCTCCCTTCTCAATCGTTCACGCGATCCGAATAATGAGAAATCCTCAAACAGAGGACCGAAAAAATAAACCCCCAAGCCCGATGGGCAATATGTGAATTCTCTTGCTAAACTAGAAATGCTTCGACCATGTTTGTGGAAATATCATATAAATTTTTCCTATATCAACCTGTGAAGATTTTGATTTTTTATTTATTCCACTTATATTAATCTTATCTCCCAGAAGATTTAAATTTTCAAACTGAATATACAGTTTGATGGAAGGCTTCCTGAGAATTGCTTCATAGAATATAGGAAGAATGTACATTCCTTTCTTTCCTATCGTCAATGGTTCTTCTTACAATCATCACTACTCAAAGGAAGACCAAATATGCACTATGCCCTTTCCAAATATCTTACAAAGGTGCAATTAGATTAAAAAGGAGGAGGTTAGAAGTGCATATTAGATCTGTGAAGCTTCATGCAGTGTGACCATAGTGTAATTTTTTTTAAAAGTAATCATAGTGTGGATGAATGGGAACTCCGCTCATTATAAAGGAGGACACTCCACTCATTATAAAGGAGGACATAAGAAGCTATATAAAGATGTCCTCGACACACTACTACACTAAGGGGTTTTTAGGACATTTTTTTAAGACAAAAGAAATCTTTTGTCTTAAAAAGTCACTTTTTATTTTAGTTATTTTATATTAAAATTTAATATCAATTGAATTGTCTTAAATATAAAATTTAAGACAAAAACAATTTGAGACAAAAATATTTAAGACAAAAACAATTTGAGACAAAAAAAATTAAGACAAAAGTATTTTAAGACAAAATTTTATATTTAAGACAAAACGAGTTTGAGACAAAAATATTTTAAGATAAAACTTTATATTTAAGACAAAAGCATTTTGAGACAAATATATTTTAAGACAAAAGCAATTTGAGACAAAAATATTTTAAGACAAAATTTTAGATTTAAGACAAAAGCACTTTGAGACAAAAATATTTAAGACAAAACTTTATATTTAAGACAATGGTGACTTAAGACAATGACAATTAAGACAAAACCCATTTAAGATACTTAGAAATTAAGACAAATTCATTATCATTCGGAAGTTTGCATTGAAATATCCATGAGTGGATAGTGGATAAAATTACATTTTTTATTTTTGAAAATAGATATTCAAACCACATGAAATTTAATCATGTCATATTTATTTCTTTTATATTATATTTTTCTTCTTTCATTAAACCACATTCTAAAAATTTAATAAATAAATAGATAAAAAAATATTATTTTTTGGTTGGCAACTCAAGGGGATTTGAACTTTGAATCTTGTGTTTTAACCATATAAGGTGCTCCAACACTAATATTCTTGGGCATATTATGTTTTTTCCTGCTAACCGCTCCAAATACAACCTCTAAGAACTAGTAGGGTCCAAGGAAAAGAGCTAAAAGTTCCGCAAATCCGATCTACATTTCATGGACAATCAAATTTCCCCCAAATGTCCTCCACATATTTGCCTTGATGTATTGGAGTTTGAAAAATACATAGGATGCCACAAGTAATCCTAATCATAAGACTCAAATTTCCTAATAACTAGGAGGCCTTAAAAATTAAAAAAACATCTTAACTTATGCCTAAAATTACTAAAATTTCCTATCCCAAATATGAAATTATAAATTCTACAAAATTATAGGGCAACAAGGAAACCAAATTCCTCTTCTAAAAATCTCTAAGACCTTATGGAGGACAAATACAAATTTTGAAATAAATTGTTGAAATTATTCTCTTGCATCGATAGCTACCAATGTATCCTTGTAGGCCACCCCCTTTAACAATAGTAATATCAATGTCCTTTACCAGCTAGAAGGAACTCCTTACATAATTCTCTCTTAGATCCCCTTAACCCATTGCAATGACTGTCTTTGATGCCTACCTAGTTGCAAGCACATTAAGAAGTAATGTAGCATATTGCTGGTTGAGGATTTCGATAAGTATGTGATTTTGTTGACATCTTGTGACTGTCTCGTATGTGAATATATAAAATTTTGGATGCATGTTGCCCTAACACTATAACATGACTTAGTACTACCTATCATACCGTGTCACTCCCTCCTCGAGACACCTAGAACTCGCTAATACTCCCTATCACACACTCTTATTCATTCATTTATGAATTTTGACCTAGTGCTCTGTTATGTTTTCCTGGCACTCCCTAACACTCCTTAGCACACATTGGCACACCTTAGCACTTGGAACAACTTTGTATGCTTCCCTAGCACTCTAACATGCCTTGGAACTTCCTAGAATACCGTGTCACTGCCTTCTTAGCACACCTGGAACTGGCTTATACTTCATTTCCATGCATTTGAAACTAGTGCCCCCTTGTGTTTCCCTTACACTTGGCCCTCACACTCCCTAGCATGTGTTCATGCCACACCCTGGCACCTACCACATCTTGGCATGCTTATCATGCCTTGGAACTACCTAACATGTCTTAGTATTTCTAGGAATTCCCTGACACACCTTGGTATTCCTTAGCTTTCATGTCGTCATAGATAACCTTGCTTTTTTTGTGACTTGGGAACCCAACCAAGTCATTGGAAAATCGATGTTGTGCCCAGCCCAAAGTTTCCCTTTGTCATAACTACTTTGTCCAACCCTTTATGTAACCATAGGTTTACCTCCTACAAGTCTTATTCTGACCTTCCCCTAACACACTTTATCCTTGATACACTTGGAATTCGTTGACACTACTTGGCACACACTCTTATTCATTCATTTCCATGCATTTTGACCTAGTTCTCCCTTGTAATGTCCTGGCACTCCTTAATGCTCCTCAACATCCATTGACACTTTTTAGCATGTGTTAGCATGCCTTTTCATTCCTTGGCATACATTGACACTCCTTAGTTATCATTCCCTCACAATTACCCTTACTTTTTTGGATCTTAGGAACCCAACCAAGTCTTGCCTTGACTATAACGACTTGACCAAGTTATGGTTACTACAACTAGATTGTGCCTTGTTCACCTAAGAAATGACTATAACCCCTCGCCCATTTAACCCCCTAAACCCTAAACCCCTATCCCATTTAACCCCCTAAACCCTTAACCCCTGACCCCTTAAACCCTAATTCCCGACCCCTAACCCATTTAACTCCCTAAACACCTAAAACCCTAACCCATTTAACCCCCAAACCCTAACCCCTAAAATAATTAACTACTAAATCCCCTAACCCCCTAAACCTCTAAACCCCTAACCCATTTAACCCCCTAAACATCTAACCCCTTAACCTCTAACCCCTTAACCCCTTAACCCCTAACCCCTAACCCCTAAAATCCTTAACTGCTAAATCACCTAACCCCCTAAACCTCTAAACCCCTAAACCCATTTAACCCCATAAAACATAAACGTCTAACCCTTAACCCCTAACCCCTTAAGCCCTAATTCCAAACCCCTAACCCATTTAACCCCCTAAACCCCTAAAACCCTAACCCATTTAACCCTTAAACCCTAAACATCTAAACCCTTAAACCCCTAAACGACTAACACCTAACCCCTTAACCCTTAAACCCCTAAACCATTAACCCATTAACCCCTCACCCCTAACCCCTAAAATCCTTAACTTCTAAATCCACTCAGCCCTAAGCTCCTAATCCCTAATCCCTTAACCACTAGCTCATTATTCACATAACCCTTAACTGCACCTAAATTTCCTAACTGCTAAGCCCCCAATCCCTAATCCCTTAACCACTAACTCATTATTCCTCTAACCCCTAAATGCGCCTAAATCCCCTAACCCCTAACCCCTAACCCCCTAATCCATAACCCCTTAACCACTAACTCATTATTCCCCTAACCCGAATCCCTAATCCCTTAAATACTAATTCATTATGCCCCTAACCCTTAAGCCCCTAATCCCTAACCCCTTAACCACTAACGAGAATATACCACAGTGGGCATGCACAAGAAGAAGAACCAAAGAAATAAAATTCAATAAAGGAAGCACAACCACCACTCCAAACTTGCTTCTCTAAAACACATACAACCGTAATAAATCCCACTGAAGCTTACAAATTTATCAAGCCCTAGTTAACTTACTAACAAATTCAACAAGCCAACATGCTACAATTTTTTGAGTCACCACCAATTCAATTAGTAATTATTGCATGAATGTACATTTGTTTGTAATTTTATTTAAAAGGTTGAAATTCTCTCAAGATCATATAGAATATATCCAAGAGTTAAAAAAATGGAAATTTTTCTTACCTCCACAAGGTATCATCACACCTGGATAGGTGAAAACACACAAGTCTAAATCTTCTACCTCTAAGTCTCAATGACACTTCAACATGTCAATAGCATACTTGCAACAATGCTTAATGAGTTTTGTCTATTGGCTAAAGAGATGTACATCCATCCATCCAAAAGTAAACATCTCAATCAATCCAACACCATAAATTGTGCTAAATAGTTCATCATGTTATTTCAAATATTACAATATGGTCTTATATTAGCTCACATATTCCTTGAATATTTGAAAGCCAAACTACCTTAGCACAATATACTAGAAATATTTGTACTCTAAAAGACAAAAAAAGACAACAAACTAAAATAGGAACTTTAACTCTAATCCAGACACATCATTCTTAGCAACATGATATCTAATGAAGATGATACGTGGAAAAAAAGGCTTCATATATTGTCTATCACATGTCAAACTAAGTGAACAAACACATGCATAGAACACATCAGAAATAGGGTTCATAGATCGACTTGTATTATATGTTTTCAAACCCTTCTTGTCTCCTTCAAGGGGGTTTCTGGAGGTCTTAAAAAATACTTCCTTTTGCTAACCAAATGGATTGTTTCTTTCACACATGTATGGAAACGTACTTTCCAAAATGATATTGTAATAGATTCATAAGGTGATATTATTGGTATTAACTACACCTTAGTTGGAGACATCATTTTTATTGTAGGGGTTGGTACCTTTCAATTGGATGTGGTTGGTGATGTGAAGACTACTCAACCTCTAGTAAAGATTCATACTAACACTAACAAGCTTATGGATTCTTGTTTACAAAGGGAGACGCCTCTAAACTTAACTCATTGGATTCTTTGTTTGTTCATGCTAATTATTGCTCTCAAATTTCCTTCTCCAAGGGGTTGAGACTACTTGCTTCATTTATTTTACATGGCCCGGTGAAAGAAGAAGAATGGAGATTGTCTCCACATATTTTCCATTTCGCTAAGTTACAAATAAAAAGAGTCAAATTCTATAGCCAATAGACTAATAGCCTCTTGATACACCTTTAGTGAGCTATGCATAGCTCTCACCTATCATTGTAGCTCAATGAAATGACATCTAATAGCTCCAAGACACCATTATAAATGGACTAGTTGTGAAGCTGTTGTTAAATTATCGCCTCCAACTGTTCAATTATCATGAATTTTTGGGGTGGGGGATCTTTTGGTGTTTTGAATGGGGCAAGGGGACATAAGGGTAGCATGGATGGGTATATGTGAGAGTTTCAAGCATGGTTTACTGAGATATATAATCCTAACATTAGAGAAGGAGAAGGAGCCTCAGGGCCTTATGACATAGGGGGTTGGGGACCTATAGGTAAGGCAATGAGAGAAATTTATAGGGGAAACCCCAATAGTTTTGACAAGGGGATTAGGGGCCACATTATCCCAACCCGTACACACTTAAGCCATAACCACTAAAATACCTATCCCTTTAACCCCAAAGCCACAATTCCTTAACCCCTACACCCATAACCCATAACAAATTAACCCCTTAACCACTAACTTAGAATCCTTGAATCCCATAAACCCTAATCACATATCCTCTTAAACCTTGACCCTTAACCCATAACCCCTAACCCCTAAACTCATTAACCCCTAACCCCTTAACTCACTGACACCTAAATACCATAACCCTTAGGCACTTAACCCCTAAATCCCCTGACATGTAAGCCCTTGATGGTTAATCTTTAACCCCTGAATCCCTTAACCACTAATTCATTAACCTCTAACCCTTAAACCCCTTAACTCCTAGAACCCCTTATCCTTTTTCCCAAACCACAGGTGCTCCAACACTAATATTCTTGGGAATATTATGCTTTTTCCTGCTAACCGCTTCAAATACAACCTCTAAGAACTAGTAGGTTCCAAGGAAAAGAGCTACAAGTTCCCCAAATCCGATCTACATTTTATGGACAATCACACTTCCCCCAAATGTCCTCCACATATTTTCCTTGGTGTATTGGAGTTTGAAAAATACATAGGATTCCACAAGTAATCCTAATCATAAGACTCAACTTTCCTAATGACTAGGAGGCCTTAAAAATCAAACAACATCTTAACTTATGCCTAAAATTACTAAAATTTCCTATCCCAAATATGAAATTAGAAATTCTACAAAATTATAGGGCAACAAGGAAACCAACTTCCTCCTATAAATCTCTAAGACCTTCTAGAGGACAAATACAAATTTTGAAATAAATTGTTGAAATTATGCTCTTGCATCAATAGCTACCAATGTATCCTTGTAGGCCACCCCCTCTAACAATAGTAATACCAATGTCCTTTACCTCGAAGAAGCTCCTTACATAATTCTCTCTTAGATCCCCTTAACCCATTGCAATGATTGTCTTTGATTCCTACCTAGTTGCAAGCACATTTTGAAGCAATTTAGCATATTCCTGGTTGAGGATTTTGATAAGTATGTGATTTTTTTTTACATCTTGTGATTGTCTCATATGTGAATATATAAAATCATTTTTTTTGTACCAGTTTAAGGACTTGTCCCATCAGGTATGTGCGCTAACATGGATGGAATGCTAACTACATGTTGTATATATTGTAATGTAAATGAATAATCTCTTTTGGAAAAGTCTTCACTCATGATACCATTTCGCAAATGCTTGCACTCACCAATTGTGGTCAGATTGGTGAGGTAGATTTTAAGGTCTCTTCCAATTTATAAACACATACAAAAAAGCATTGACAGACCTCTTGCTTTAATGCAATGGATATGTTGATCATATCAGCCCCCTGTCAAAATTTTGTTAAGCAGCCCCCTTTAAACCACTCGAAACCCCTTTGTTTGGCCCAAAAGTCCATTTTCTGCCTATCGTTACTCTCTCCCCAGTCACAAAATTGCATAATAAATGATCATGTTTCAGAGGGAAAATTTATGGAGCAAGGCTTGGGAAGCTTTTACGACATGGTTTTAATTAAAGCAGCAGGGGTAAAATCTATCTAACCCTCCAGGGTAATTCAAAGCACAGATTTCGCAATCAGAGATATTAATGTTGCGGCAGAGAGTACCAGCAGGAGATCAGAGGAATTCAACGATCAACATTGAATGTTTCAAGCCTTAATTCAAATTTATAAGGCAGAGGGTACCCGGCACAAGAAAAAAATACCTCAAGGATTTCTTTTCAGCACCATTTTCTTTCAGGAAAGGACAGAATGTTTATATGATTTTACTCCTTTACCGTTTTCCTGAAGAGATCTTCATCCAGTGCATTTATTTCAGAACGCCAGCCTCAGAATACATGCAACACTTCAGAACCATTCAGAAGTATGGGCATGCACGTCTTCACCATTTTTTTTTAATGATACAATTAAATTTTCATCACCCACTTTCTTCATTAGTCTCCTTTTTTTCCTATAAAGCTCTCTAAGAATAGATTATTCAGGGTTCCAGATTTTATCAGAAAATTATGCAGTGAAAGGCTTTTTGTATACAATTTGTAGAAATTTTGTATGAAGGCTCAGAGCCAATAGGGTCTCAGTGAGGAGGAGTTCTATCTATCAAAGATGATTCTGGTCTTTGGTATTTCACAGTCTGTAACTTTCTCTTATGTGTTATTTTAATATATCATTTCATTTCATCCATCTTTCCTGTATCATGTTTTGGAATGCGAGTGGCTCACCGATTTCTGGTATGGATTCATCCTAGTTGATGCCCATGCTCAGATCATTAAAGCACTTTAAATATGGCTCATGCATGATATTCTGTTCCACTATTCATCTAAACTGTATTTCTGCCATATTAGTTTCTTTGGGAGGGCGTTTTTAAAATGCTACTGTTATGTATGGATTCTTAGATTGGTAAGCCCATGCATGGTGGTATTGTGTATCTGGATATCAGCTCAATGTTAACTAATATCTCCTCTACATTTCATTCACTACATACACCTTCTGATAACTTATTTCTGTGAAGTATTTCTGAATCGACCCTTTTTACAGTAAGCTATCTCTGAATTGTCTGTTGCTTTTATATTGGAGTTTTGCATGTTGCCTCTGCAATATCCCTGTCTCTGTGTCAGTTTCTGAGGGTCCTGGTCCCATTCTATTTTATTTCCCTATTTACAGGAGATAGCCTGTGAGATAAAGTTGAAAACTTCATACATTATATTATACGCTCCTTGCTATGCTAAGATGTCCTAGGCACTGGTCTTTCACAACTCTAGGTTGTCTCTAGGAGTGACAATAGGATACAACGTAAATAATTCTCCATGGAAAAAAATTATCCGGGTCCCTATCATACCATGTTACTCCCTCCTCGAGATACCTAAAACTCACTAAACGTCCCTGTCACACACTCTTATTCATTCATTTATGCATTTTGACCTAGTGCGCTGTTATTTTTTCTTGGCACTTGGAACATATTTTTATGCTTCCCTAGCACTCTAACATGCCTTGGCACTTCCTATAATACCATGCATTTGAAACTAGTGCTCCCTTGTGTTTCCCTAACACTTGGCCCTCACACTCCCTAGGATGTGTTCATGCCACACCCTGGCACCTACCACATCTTGGAATGCCTATCATGCTTTGGAACTGCCTATGTTGAGAATGCAGCAAGATGATGGAGCTTAGTGAAATGAAGTCGCCTTCACTAAGTGGGCCCGCAGGCAAATTCTGGCGCAAAGTCTATTTTTAGACTATGTCTATTTTTAGACATACGAAGCATAATTTGGGAATTCTACTTGGAGATTCTTGGAGTATGCGACATGTCGGTAAAAATAGATGAGACCCTAATTTTTAGGACCCAGGCTATTTTTAGACTGATCTCCTAAAATATGGAAGTCAAATATTATTTACCCTTAATAATATTTTGACTATAAACAGCAGTTTACTCTCTTGGCGCACTTCAGTTTGAGTCATGGAGGTGGCTCATGCAACTCACACAAGGAATCACGTGGTTCCTAGGGTTTGATGGCATCTTGCATGGTTGGCTTCAGTTAGACTTCAGTGGCAGAAGTTTTGGAGGAGTTAACGGGACAGATAGTGGAGTTGTGTTCTGTTTGTTTTAGTTGAACTAGTTGGGATTAGTTAACTAGCTAATCAATTAGATATGAGTGGAGTAAATTAAATAATATTTAATTTACTAAATATTAACTCATTAGTCAACTCAAGAACACTTCAGTTCACTACAGTGCATGATCAGTTCAGTGAAGACCAGTGAAAGAGATAGATGAAAGGGTAGAGTTAGCTATCAGTTGTAACTATACCGTTGCTATTTGCAACACATAGATAGGTGGAGTAAGCTATGAGTATTGCAAAGTTTAGGCTGGTGGTTTATCTATATAAGGAGGCCATCACCTAGCATTAAAATACGCAATCAAGGTTGGCTATCAAGTGGCTAAGGATTGGAGCAAGTGATTTCAAGTATAGATCGGAAGCGATAGAGCTTGGAGTTTGGAATTCGAATTTTGCAGAAGGTTGTTCTTCTTGGTGCCGGTGTTGAAAGATGTCTTCTTTCAATGGTTTGCGACTCGAATATGCTCTTGAAGGCAGTTCGAACTATGTTGCATGGAAAGATCGAATGGAAGCAGTGTTAGAAGATAATGGTCTCAAGGAGTTCGTGGATGCGGATGTCCCAAAGCCCACTGATGCAGCTCTGGTCGATGCATGGCAAAAGAAGATCGCGAAATGTCGAAGGATCCTGTTGGAGGGCGTCAAG
>JAXQQM020071837.1:0-90683 GCA_034641835.2 Pinus albicaulis | reverse complement strand
ATTATGTTAAGCACGAATTTTTTGGAATTGTAAGTTTATGTAATTTGTTATATAATTGGAATATTTCAATGGTTTTTTAAATATTTGAAATTATTTATTTATTTATTTAGTTATTCAAAAACTCATTTTAAACAATTCACAAATTTATCAAAAACTATATCTTGGAATTATGAATAAAGGTAAAAACATTTAATAATTATATTATATCTTTTATGCATTTTAATTTCACTTGATAAATAAGGTGTAATGTACTTTGGATGTGTCTTTTTTTTGTATAATTAAAATAAAAAGAAAATTTGAAATATTTAATAAGTTGTTATTATTCATTGTAATTAAGTTATTGATCTGTAAATTATTAGATATAATTATAATTTAAATTAGTGAATTTTGGAAATGAATCACATTAGATAATTAGAAAGACGTCCACGAAAAGTTATTTTATGTAATTTTTACCAAAAAATCACTCAATCTTAATAATATAAATCATGCAAAAGAACGAGGTCGACGCGTTTCGAACCAACCAGTGTGGTTCATCATCAGGACTATGTGAGAGATTAGATCCAGACATTAAGTATAAATAGATGTAGAAATGACTCAACTAGCCGTTAGGATAACGGCTAGTTTGACTTTGAAAAAGTAAATATTCCATTATTTATTTAATTTTATTAATTTTATTTATTATTATTATTTTATTTATTTATAAAACCTTTAATATATTAATATAATGGTAAGTAATTTAACAAATTGTGGTGTATATATGTAAATTTTTGATTAAATTATATAATAATTAATTATTATTATTAATTAATTAATATAATTAATTCTTATTCATATGATTTAATTATAACAAATCATCTATCAAATAGTCAAACAAAGAGTCAAAATAAATAAATAAATAAAAATAATAAAAAATAATAAAAAATAATTAAAATAAAAAATAAAAAATAAAAATTAAATAAATAAAAATTAAAAATAAATAAATAAATAAAAATAAAAATAAAAGTAAATAAATAGATAAATAAAAACAAAAATAAAAATTAATAATAAAAATAAATAAAAATATTTTATTAATTAATTAATTAAATAATTAATATTATTATTATTTTTTATTTTTATTTTATTTTATTTATTTATTCATTTGTTATTATTATTATTATTATTATTATTATTATTATTATTATTATTATTATTATTATTATTATTATTATTATTAATTTATTTATTTTTATTTTTATTTTTAATAAAAATAATCAAATAAATAAAGTAAAAATAACTAAATAAATAAATAATAATAATAATAATAATAATAATAATCAAGAATATAAGGCAGGAATCCAGCATCTACTGATATTCCAACCATCATCTCTATTGAGATTAACGGGTCTTTTTTCAATTTCAATAGCCTCTCTCAACTTACGATGATGGAAATGGTCGATTCTAGCAATGACCTTAGCATCTTCAATGCAAACATGATGGTTAGTCTTTTCTGCATGCTCAGCTAAGGCGGATGAGCGAGATCTTCTATGCTTGATATCAGCCGCATGCTCACAGATCCTTTGATTAATGGACCGACCCGTCTCACCAATGTAAGGAGTCCCACAGGAACAGGGAATGATGTAGACACCTTTTCCGTCCCTGGGGTTAATCGGATCTTTAACTGATTTAAGAGAACTATGAATTGTATTAAGGGGCTTGAAATAAGAGGAAACCTTATGCTTTTTAAGGATTTTAGCAATCTTATCAATGGTACCTTGGATGAATGGAAGGATGACACTGCCATACCATTCACTAGGTTCTTTTTTATTTTTATTATTAACAGGACCTTTCTCTGCTTTGAGGAAAGCTTTGAGGCCCTGCGACATACTATAACCATTATTACAAAAGACATTCAACAGATGGGTCTTTTCCCCCTCAAGATGAGACTCATCAGAGATTCTCAACGCCCTTGTGGCTAGGGTGCTAAGGACGCCTAATTTCTGAGCAGGGAAATGGTGGGAGCTAGCATGAAGATATTGCTCAGTATGAGTTTTCTTTCGAAAAACTTGATGGGAGAAAGAACCATCATCATTTCTAGATATAAGAACATCAAGGAAAGGAAGGCTACCATCCACCTCTTGTTCCATGGTGAATTTTATGGAACTAGATTGGCTGTTAAGATGAAGGAAAAATTGATCTAACTTATCTTTGCCATGAGGCCAAACAACACAAGTATCATCAACAAATATTTTCCATAACTTCGGCTGGAAAAGAGCTGAGGAAAGAGCCCTAGATTCAAAGTCCTCCATAAACAGATTCGCAACAATCGGGGAAAGGGGAGAACCCATGGCAACACCACATGTTTGCTCATAGAATTCACCTTCAAAACTAAAGAAAGTGGAGGTTAAACAGAGTTTTACTAAAAGGGTTGTGTCAGGATCAGTAATGCGATTAATAACGTCAATAGCCTCAATGATGGGGATATTGGTGTAAAGCGAAACAACATCAAAACTAACAAATCTATCATCAATATCTAACTTAACTTCCTTCAAATCCTTAACAAAAGAGTAGGAATCCTTAACAAAGGATTCTGTACGACCTACGAGGGGCTTAAGTTTAAGGGCTAAAAACTTTGCGAGAAGGTAAGTCGGACCCCCAATTGTATTAACAATAGGTCTGAGGGGAGCACCATCCTTATGGATTTTTGGAAGACCATAGATTCTTGGAGTAAGGGGGTTGCTTTCAATCAACTTCCTACTCAAGGAGCTCACCATGCTATTTGATTTAATAGCATCAGCAACTACCTTTGAGACATTTTTTAAGGGATTTTTGGCAAGTTTCTTGTAGCTCCCACTATTCTCCAAATGATCTAACATTTTCTTCCTGTAATCCTCCTTATTAAGGATGACAGCTGCACCACCTTTGTCAGCTTTAAGAACAACAATATCCTTATTACTATTTAAAGATTTTAAAGCTTCAAATTCGAGCTTACTAAGGTTACTCTTGGGGGGTTTGGCTTTCCTTAAGATCATCGCACAGTCCTGTCTAATGATGTCCTTGGATGAATCCAGTAAATCCCTAATACCAAATTCTATGTCACAAATAATATCATGAATAGGGATTTTCCTGGGGGCAAAGGAAAAATTGAAGCCTTTCTCCAAAAGATTATAAACAGAGGAATCAAAAGAAAAACTGGAGAGATTGACAACTTTATTATTAGAGCCATTATCAATATTCATATTGTTATTATTAGAGCTACCAATACTATTGTTATTATTAATATTTTTATTATTAAATTTATTTTTAAATTTACAATTATTACTAACATTATTCTTAATAGAAATATAATAATTATTTTTATTGATGTAATTAAGTTCATTAATATTACTATTTTTAATATTTTCACTATTATCACTAATAATGTTATTAGAATTATCGCTATCCATCTTCTTATTACATCCAAAGGTTATAATCATCTCTTATCTTATCATTAATTACATAACCTTTATTAGCATTATTACAGTTACAATTATTATAACTGGCAAAGATAAGATTGCTAAAATCCTTAAAAATCATAAGGTTTCCTCTTATTTCAAGCCCCTTAATACAATTCGTAGTTCTCTTAAATCGGTTAAAGATCCGATTAACCCCAGGGACGGAAAAGGTGTCTACATCATTCTCTGTTCCTGTGGGACTCCTTACATTGGTGAGACGGGTCGGTCCATTAATCAAAGAATCTGTGAGCATGCGGCTGATATCAAGCATAGAAGATCTCGCTCACCCGCCTTAGCTGAGCATGCAGAAAAGACTAACCATCATGTTTGCATAGAAGATGCTAAGGTCATTGCTAGAATCGACCATTTCCATCATCGTAAGTTGAGAGAGGCTATTGAAATTGAAAAAAGACCTGTTAATCTCAATAGAGATGACAGTTGGAATATCAGCAGATGCTGGATTCCTGCCTTATATTCTTGATTATTATTATTATTATTATTATTATTATTATTATTATTTATTTATTTATTTAGTTATTTTTACTTTATTTATTTGATTATTTATAAATAAATAAATAAATAATAAATAATAATAATAATAATAATAATAATAAATAAATAAATAAAATAAATAATAATAATAATAATAATAATAATATTAATTATTTAATTAATAAAATATTTTTTATTTATTTTCATTATTTATTAATTTATATTTTTGTTTTTATTTTTTTATATTATTATTATTATTATTATTATTATTATTTTTGACTATTTGATGATGGTTTGTTATAATTAAATCTTATGAATAAGAATTAATTATATTTATTAATTATTATATAATTTAATAAAAAAATAAAAAAAATTACAAAAATCTACATATCTACTCCACGATTTGTTAAATTACTTACCATTATATAAATAATAATAATAAATAAAAATAATAAAAATAAAATAAATAAATAAATAATGGAATATTTACTTTTTCGAAGTCAAACTAGCCGTTATCCTTACGGTTAGTTGAGTCATTTCTACATCTATTTATACTTAATGTCTGGATCTGATCTCTCACATAGTCCTGATGATGAACCACACTGGTTGGTTCGAAACGCGTCGACCTCGTTCTTTTGCATGTGATTACTACCGAAAAAATTTCTACAAAATTTACATTAAGGATTCGTGTTTAGATTCCAAAAAATATAAATCACAAAAACTTGAATTCAAATAAATTAATAATTTTTAATCATTAAAAAAAATCATTTAAATTATTTATAAATCAATTTTATAAAAGAAATTAATACATTATAAATTATATTTGAATCTTATACTTTATCTTAAATTAATAGAAATAAATATGATTATAGCGAAATAATAATAATAATAAAATAAACTTTATTTTGTTACAATATTTACGTAATAAAAAATGATTATATATATATATATATATATATTTATATTTATGAAAATGATTTTTTTCATATTTTATATTTTATATTTTTTTATATTTTTAAATCATTTGCAGATTTCATGACATTATATTGGAATCAAAGATTTGATATATTCTTATCTTTTGAAATTAATTTTTTTTCGTTTAATTTCTTTTTTAATATCTTTTTTAATGTCTTTGAGGTGATTCAACTCAAGTGGACATTTTTTTATGAAGACTTTTTTAATTTTGTGGACATTTGATGGACTTTTTTAATTTTGTGGACATTTGATGGACTTTTTTAATTTTGTGGACATTTGATAAAGACTTTTTAAAATAAAAATGGTAAATAACAATGCACGCATCTCAAAATCACATTGATGATCATTTGTAATTGAACAATGTAGACTTTACGAATCATTATGTCCCAAAAACATGACATTGTTAATATAATATTAAAGTGATGATAACGACTAATTTTAAAATAAATTGTCTCGATTTCTTTTATTTTTCTAATAACATTTATTTACATGATCAAAATGGCAATGTTAGAATAAGCTTTTCTCCTTTTTTTATAACTTTTATTATCCTCTTTAAAAAATGACGTAAAGACTTACTTTACTGGCTGATTATATTTTTTTGAACTTATATTTCTTAAAATTGGTAATGAACGAACTTCCTCTCTTTTTCCGTAACATTTACTACTTTGTAAAAATAACTTGAAATCGAAAACCCAATACTTGTTATTTGTTTATTCTTTTTATCTCCAAATTAGATTTCCCTATTTCACCACCTTCTTTGGACATGAGTTAATGTATGTCAAGGTTATCTTATGATTGTAAAATGCTCTTCTATGTTGTATATATAGCAAGAATTTAAAGCTAAACTTTATTAGAGAATGTTATGAATAGCATGTGTTTTTCTATGTTATGATTATTGTGAGGAGGTAATATAATGAATCACTTAAATAAATTAATTTTTATATGAATATACTAATAATTATGGAGAACATAAGTCCACAAGGGTTTGGTCGAATGGTTTGGTGCTTTATACTAGACATTTTGATTCTCGCTTGAATCTCTTCTCAAGCTCGAGAACCGTGTTTGCGGGTGCTATAGTTCTCCAATAGTTATAAGACCGGCAGCCTAGGCTTGATCTCGGTGCGTCGTGAATAGGTTTTCTAGTTATCGATTATGTTATACAAAAATAAAAATTTTAAACTATGGGGAACATAAAGGAGAGAATATGGCTTAACAAGTGGCAAAGGTTTGGAACTAATGGTTAGGAATGATGACCTTCTCACCATTAACAAAACATTTTATTTTCCTCATACGGCTTTATTTGGCACCTTGATAGCCACAGGTGATATGTAATCACTCAACCTATGGTTGATTTGATTCGTTGTCACAAAGCTTAATTAATGTTGCATAAATATATAAATCAAAATTTAAAAATAAGATATATGTACATACATGTTTATGTTATTTCGTTGTGCATCAAATTTTATCGTTATTACTTACATGTTGTAATTTAAGTAAAGAAAGCAAAGTTGAAGAAACCAAGCATAAACAATAATAAAACATTCCTTTTACTCGTGGGGGATTACTGCAAATGGGAGCATTACACTCTCTAACAAATCATTTATGTGATCTTATTCCTAGGTTATGTATGGGAAATCGTTGTTTGGCTCAAAGAAAATCTTCATTCTTCATGGAAAGGTTCACACAACCTTCTTTATCATTTTGTAAACATATTTATTTATTTTTATTCCTTTATATTTTCATCCTCGTGTGCCTTAACACCCTCTTTATTTTTTCCATATATGAGAAAAATAAAAACAAATAAATAAACCCTTGTATTGATATCTCATATTAAGAGTACAACAATCTCAGCAAAAAAATTATGTGGATTGTGATGGAAACACTCAACTCTTCATTTCCGCCCGATCTCTAGGGGGATTTCTAGTTTAACAACTATGGGGAATATAAAGGAGAGAATATGACTTAACAAGTACAAAGGTTTGGAACTAATGGTTAGGAATGATGACCTTCTCACCATTAACCGTGAGGTCTCATAAGGGCTTTTATTTGGCACTTCGGTAGCCACATAGGTGATATGTAATCACTCAACCTATGGTTGATTTGATTCGCGACCACAAAGTTTAATTAATGTTGTTATAAATAAATATATAAATAAGATTTTAAAATAATATGTGTGTGTGTGTGTGTGTGTGTGTGTTAAGTCATCGTGCATCAAATTTGATTACTATTACTTAAAGTGTAATTTAAATAAAGAAAACAAAGTTGAAGAAATCAAGAATAAATAATAATAACCCATTCCTACTCCTAGGGAATTATTGCAAATGGGAGCATTACACTCTCTAACAAAGTATATATGTGATCCTACTCCTAGCTTGTATCTCGTAAATTGTTATTTGGCTCAAAGACAATCTTCATTCTTCATGGAGAGATTCAAAACCTTCTTCATCATTTTGGTCTAGAAGCATATTTCCTCTTTTTTATTTCCTTGTATTTCTACTATTGTGCCTTAACCTCCAAAGATTTATAGTGTTTAA
This sequence comes from Pinus albicaulis, assembly GCA_034641835.2. Taxonomy (NCBI): domain Eukaryota; kingdom Viridiplantae; phylum Streptophyta; class Pinopsida; order Pinales; family Pinaceae; genus Pinus; species Pinus albicaulis. The sequence continues at coordinate 83,212 of JAXQQM020071837.1, read as the reverse complement.
TGCTAATTCTCCTCCATAATGGGCCCAATTGTTCATCTTACAATGACCTCTTTATTTTTTCCACAAATGAAATAAAAACATCTTGTATTCATATCTCATATTACCAGCATAACAATTTTGGGGTTAAAATTTGTGAATTGTGATGGAAACCCTAAAGCCTTCACTTCACACTTTGCCTCTAGGGGATTTTTCAGTTTCAGGATTCTTCCTTCATCTAAAGCCCCTGCCTAGTGCTATTGTTGTAGATATGTTAATCCACGAGAATTTATGTTTCTCACTGGGTTCTTCCTCCTTCTAGGTGATGCAATCGCTTCAAATCACTCAATATTTTCTATTTTTTGTGAGTTACCCTTTGTTTGTAGGTGAAAGTTGTTGAATTTGTCTCTATAGTCGTAACTAAAATCCAAGATTGAATAGGAATCCCTTCATCTCAATGTGGGTCCTACATGAGGGTAGGCACTTTCCAAGAAGGCTTGCTCAAATATTATTGTATAGCAAAGGACACCTTAATCCTCCTAGTCTCGAGATTGAATGGAGGAGACAAAGGAGCCGAGGTGCACCCTCTTCCTCTTAACCACGATCCTTTCGAGGATGCTCTAAATTTAGGCTCGTAACTAACTCCTAAAGATATCTCATGGATGACCTTCATTTTAGAACAAGCAAAATAAATTCAAGATCTAGAGGTGGAAGACCTCAATTTGCTTATCAACTTAATTTCGTGAGAAATTGTTATAAACCGACATTTTAATGAGCTTTTTCCATCAACATCCGTGCTCTAGAATGGTTGCATCAACATGGTCCCCGAATATATATTTGCCTCTATCAAGGGCTTCTTTGTGGTTTCACTACAAGGAAAATACCCTCTACCAGACAGCTTTTTGAGGAACCCCTTATAAAAATAGCGTGTACATCCATTTTTAGCAGGTTACTAGAGGAGGTCACAAGTGGAGAGGGTTTTTAAATCTTAAACCGCACCGTGTCTCCACTAGAGAAAGCACCGTACGTACAAAAAATTGGCACACCGGACACCGTGCGCTCGTACAAACCCTCGCCCCCGATGCGTCTCATTACTATAGCGCACTCGGTGCCTTTCCGTACAAAGATTCGACATTGGTGTGTCCTAAAACCCCGCACCAAACCGAAACAACCTCGGTGCTAAGTGAAGAAACCGTCCTGCACCGAAACAAAAGTTAAATAAATTAAAAAATTACAGCGCAAAAAATCCATTTTTCACTTTTTCGCGCGTTCCACAAACGCAAGTGAGCAAATTTAGTTTTGCAAATTCTATAATCCGTCACGCCTCCTCGACGACTAAATGTACAGTATTTTACTTGTTTTTCCATAATTAAACCTTTAGCGTATTAGTTTTCTAAAATAACTTAAAATTCACCTTATATATATAAATAAAATAAAATTTCTCGCGCGTGTACCCCGAGCCGTTCGGCTCACACCGGTTTGCGGCACTGCCCCGTAAATTTACATGCCGCACTCGCTTTGGGCAACACCGAAACGACACACCATGTTATTTTTTAAATTATTGTGGTGCGGTTGGTTACCCTCGGCCGCACCATCGACCATGTCAAAATTGCGGGAATGCGTGTGTTTACGGAAATATCCTCACTGCAAGTGCACTTTTTTTAGCGCACCGCTCCTTCCAAAACGGACATAGTCAATGATGTGGTCATGTAAACGACCGCACCGTTGACTATGTAGTGATGTGAGGAGGGTGATGCGTTTTCCTAAATTATACGCCGGGCGTATAGTTTGCTAGCGCACCGCCCTCCCCGGAACATCATATAGTCAACGGTGTGGTTTGTTATACCACCACACCGTTGACCTTGTAATAATGCCACAAGGGCAAGGTGTCGAAAATTTCCAGGCACCGCCTCCGTGCGTGACAAAAAAAGATGCATCGTTACCTCTGCATACCTTTTTTTTGTGGCGCATCGACTCGTTTTTTTTGTATTTATTACTTTTTTATTTTTTAATTATATATTTATATTCCTAAATGCATGTCTCATTTAATAAAAAATTGGTATTTAATATGTCAACCATTCAACATTAAAGGAGAGAAGAGAGGGAACAACAACAACAATAGGCGGACTAGTATAACGTGGTTCACCCCGTGGAGTGGGGCGCGGGAGAGAGGGAGAGAGATACGTACTCCCTCGCTCTATTACACGAACACCAGGGGCTCCTAAGGAGATAAGCCTCCTCGAAGTTCTACGAGGAGGCTACATCCCTAAAGGGCCATGGTGGATTTTTTCGACAAATTATCCATAGGTAGAATTCCCACCAACAGGATTTCTAGGTCGGGGTCCCCAACCAAAGGGTACGCGCCCACCGAGGAGGACATCGATTTCATTATCGGCCTATCGAGGAGAGGATGGATTTTCCCTCGTTCCCATAGGTCCCCGTTGGCTATGTAGTAGGGAGTCGGGCTTGGTGTACTCCCGCAGATATATTACTGACCGTATACATTGTCTCCCGTAGATTTCTGTGTCTCCGGGAGGTCGGGCCGTATTGTTTGGTGGAGAGGAGGTGAGGTGCCTTCATTACCGATTTTGGTCATTTCACACCATACCAAATACTTCGGCAACGCATTAGTTGTCCGTTCTATTTTATGTTGATTCTTTATTACAAGCGCCACGTACTCTGTGAGGTCATTTGCCATTTTTTTGCGTAATTTTTTGTACAGCCTTTTTAGATAGATATCGTGTCGGCACAAGTGGACGGTGAACTTCCATTTTGCTTCGAGCTATTTCTTTGCTTAATTTTTGAGAGGTTTCCGCAGACGATACTCATTTTTTATTCGCGCCCCTCGTAGGTCGATGTGGCCGCGCATGTACGATGCGTATGTGGGGATGTATGATGCCCAAGAGGGGCGAGTTAGAGTTTTCTCGTGAGGATAAAGCACGACAGTAATCGGGAGTTGCTAGCTAGTGTTGATGAGCATCCCTTCATTTTAGTCCCCTATCCGTATGTCGTTTGGATTGGCGAGGGTGTGCCAACATCCTCTTCACAAATGATGGGCCGCCGAGGATAGAGGTAATATTAACGTTTTTATTTAAATTTATTCTAACATGTTCTCGAACTCGTTTTTATTAAACTCGTTTAATGAAATTGTCTAATTATTGTTAGTATTTATATATATATATATATATATATATATATATATATATATATATATATATATATATATATATTGCAGACATTGGGTCATTTAATGGCAATGAGATGCCACCGCCACCAAATGATCCAGCGCAGATCCCGATGACGACCGGGGAGATGGCGTACCCAGGACCGGCCGTGGCAGAGCAGACCCTCGGTCCCCATGTTGTGCCGCACCGCTATTGCCAGGTGTAGGCCCAACACTAGATTTAGGATGGAGTTGGGCGACCAACCTCCGTGCACTACTTTTGAGGGGGGAGCCGGTGCCCGCCACTATGAGAGATACAGCGATGTTAGGCCGGTACATATGTGGATAGGCATGCCACGTGACATGTTCACCCCGATGCGCATGTCGAGGAGCTACCAACTTGGTGACGCGTTGGAAGGCCCTTCGATGTAGGCGTGTCGAGACGCACGTCGATAGTCGAGCAACGATGCATCATCCGATGATCACGACCGGGGGAGTGATCGTCGTTCGACCTCGCGTCGCGTATGAGCATCTCAAAGATCGACCAATGCGCTCATGATCATGGACAGCCGGACCATCCACGTCGAGTCGCTCTTTTCTCACCAAGAAGATCCGTGCGCATGCATGCTCAAGGAGCGTGCCGGGATCATCCATGTCGAGTCATCATGAGTAGTCACGCTGATCCCCGATGAGCATGAGGCACCACCGTGTCGCCAGCACGTGATGATCGACATCTATATGAAGCAGTCAAGGCCGCACCATTAACCCAGCATGCTCTCGACTAGTACTATTATTGATGATGTACCACTAGTCAATATTTGACATTTATATTATAGTTGTATATTTTTGACATTATATATATATATATATATATATATATATATATATATATATATATATATATATATATATATATATGGTCCATGCATTTTATGTTCATGTCACAGTTGTACTTAATTTACATGTTGGTGATCATCATGATGTGTATATTGCTAGGTCATATATTAGGAGCATATGTTCATTTAATGTGCAAATTTCCTTGCGTATAGATGCATGTGATATGTATTATTTGACATGAGATGTATATTTGATGTTTGTGTTGTGATGATGTTATACAATGCTAATTGTGTTTTGTTAGACGATCATGATCATGATGATTAGATGATGTTAGCGAATTTGAATGTGTTTTTTAGTCGAATATAATGTTTGTACGATGGTTATCATGATCGTGATGTTTATTTAATTTAATATTAAATCATAATATTTATTAAATATTATGTCGTGATTGTAATTGAAATTTCTTAATTTTAATTGTATATAAAATTGTAAAATTGTAATCGTAATTGTAATATTTGATTTATGGTAAAATGATTGTAATTGTAATTTTAATTACACCGAAGGTGTTATATTGCGGGGTTTTTTGGTTGCGACACCGTTGAGATTCTTCGTTTCGATATAATCTCAACAGCGTTGTCGGCGCAACTCCCCATCACCCAATTGCCTTCGTACTCCCACCGTGGCTACGAGATGAAGAAGTGGATACATCGAGGCGAATAAAAATGATCTTCCGTTTCGACGAACTGGAGTTATAAGGACGAAGTCTCTCTTCGGTGGGAGGAAGAGGCCCAATTTCGTGTCTACGAAGAAATCGATCTTCAATCTCTTCGCCATTGGGCATGCTAAATTTGGTTTTGGGATTGGGAATGGGATTGTGGGTTTCCGGCCATGTTTTGGGTCATGGGCATGGAAATTGTCCATGTGGGTATCACCATCTCCATTAGAAATCCCGTTTCAAAAGGGCTCAACTATGCCCGTACACAGCACCTGTCCGATCCACCATTGGTAGCCACCTTTGAGTCATGACTTGTGCTCCCCCGGAAACCCCCGGGGATTGCTTCGGAGTCCCAACATCAGAGTAGCATGTCTTCCGCAAACTTGTCTCGAACCCCATCAATAACCATCACGTCATTTATGTAAGACAAACAACAATGCGCACAGAGCAATAATCATGCAGAATCTCACTAGAGTCGTTGCGTAATTGGAGTCTCAAGAAGAAGACATATATTTGCAGTGTTCAAACAGAAGCGAAGAAACAATACCCGAAGATGAAGAGTGAAGATTACGAAGACCCATACCATACGACGTCGATGTGGGTTTTGTCAACCCTCCTAGACTCCGGAACTCGACCCGAACCCATTGGCAAAATTTTCAAAGACTCGAATCGCGGTCGCCGATCGGCCCAACCCACCAAAAGACGTTACCAAGAAGCAAAAGATGGGCGGAAGCAAGGTTTTGGAGCCCCTCATACCGCAGAGTCGAGCGAGTCGAACACGGACCCGGCTGTGGTCCCTGCCTGAAGGCCACCTCGACTCTCACCGTGAGAGGAATTCTATCACGGGAACGGATTTCAGAGAGAACAGCGCAGCAATGGGGTGCTATTCGTCGGAACTCGCAATGGTGGACCACCGATGCCGGAAATGAAACCGTTATCCGAATACCGGAGGGTTGAAATCATCAATTTTTTCCTCAGGAGAAGGCTTTCCGTAAGTCCAGCAGGGGTCTTGTGAAGTTCCACGATGATTATGCATGTGTGTCAGTATTTGTAAATAGGGTATGAATGGCAGGGTTTTTAATGGGAAGTCGTGTGTGTCACTCTTGAAAATTCACAAACTTTACAGACAAATGCGGGATGGAATGGTGCGTGCTGTGGGGAGGGGTGGGAATCACTGTGGATCCGATGCCGGGGCCTAGGAGAATGATGGATGACAGCGGTGGTGGTGGTGGCCAAGTAGGAAGTGTAGGTGGCAGAGAGTAGGTAGTGGTGGGGAAGGTGGTCGCGTACATTATGGACGACCGAGCAGGTCCAGGGGCATGGAGGCCAAGGCCGAGGGCAAGGTGGACATGGCAAGGGGCCAAGGTGGACAGGATAAAGGTGGCCGGGAAAGGCATGGGAGGTGGTCCCGTGCAGCAGGAGGAAGGCAAGATGGGCAGGTGTATTCCCGTCCGATCGAGGAGGGACAATGCGGCCACCAATAAGGAATCAAGGATTTGATCCGACTTTCTACACAAACGGCGGTGGTGGGAGGAGGAGGGAGGGGATGTATATGTGGGCTTTGTTGCTCGAAGGTTCGCATGCTCCACCTCATTTTTCCCCCCAAAGACTTTTTTTTCATTCTTTTTCGCTTCTGCCACACTCATTTATGGGCGTATGGATCCTCATGTCAATACGAAGTTTTCTTTGGTCAAGGAATTAGTGGCAAGGAATAAGAATGGTTCCTAGTGGCAAAGGGAATGGAGGGGCCACTGCGGAGGGATGTGATGTATTCTAGATGGGGAGGAGATGGGCATGGTAGAAGAATGGAGTGAATCAAATGTCATGGAGAGGGTGCAGGATTGGACATGCTCATGATGAGAAAAACTATGAGAGAGTAGGGAAGTCTGAAGAAAACCACCCGAATATAACGCAACATTGAAGATGATCGAACGGGGTCCTCCCCGAAAACAGATACCTAGTTTAGCGTGAAGTAGAATAGAATGTGGGAAGGGATAGTATAGGGAGAATGAGAGAGATGGATATCAGACCATCTCCCGGAGAGGGGACGTAATCGTAGCGAAAGGACTTCCAAGTCAAGAGGCAGTCCCATGCCATGGAAGAAGCATCGACGTCTTTTCTCGTGCTGCAGTTTGCAAAATGGTGACACTAGGGGTACGTACATTCCACAATATTTTTGCGACATGTGGTATTTTTGGAGAATTTTACCGCATAATAGAAAAAACATGAGATTTGTGAATTCCTTCCGTTGCATTGCGTAATGTTTGGCCGTAATCCGGCACAAAAGTAAGTTTCATATATATCATGGAAAGTAGCATCTTAAGTTTATATGCTTATTACTATTTTTAGTAGGTTTTTAAAGTATCATCTCAAAGTTACCAGGGCCACTTTTCTCGCCATCACAATTATTTTTACCACCGTTAAGCCCTCGACTATTGTAGGCATGAATTTATGCATACCTTTCATGTTTTGACCGCACATCTTTGATGTTTCGTATCACTTGGTTTACACCGCTCTCCATTGCTACTAAAGGAACTACCTAAAGACTAATAACATGATAACGTGATCAAGATAGATAAAACTACATTGTAGTAATTGTTCATTGCATATAGTTGAATAATGCGGTTTGTTCATTTTCCACAAATAGGTGTGGCTTGCTACCTTCGTCTTGTCATCGTTATCTTGGAAAGACGGCAAAATGATTTTTCACTAGAGATTTAGGAAGCATATACAGGTTCTTTAGAAACACAAGAGCTTTGTGGAATATTTCTGATGCCTTTGTAAGCTTGCTTTTTGTATTTACAATGTTCGCAATGATCATATTTTTCTTTTGAAGCTAAGAACATGTTATTTGATAATATAATCTCTATCTCTACATTTTTCATTCAAGATTCGATAATATTTGGAGGTTTGAACCATATCCGGGCAACATAAAGTGGAAAATTTTCTCTCGATACAAATATTCAATTTATGTAGTCTATGTTAGATAATAGTACCATGGAGGTAGTCAATGATTATTCATTAATTTGCAGGGTAACAACAAGAGGTGCACTAGTTTTTTTCTTTTTTGGCTACATACCGTTTTTTCTTCTAGAATTTGATTTTGGTAAAATCTTAAATGACATAAGAATTTCCTTTGAACAAAATTTATCATCGTATTTGTTATTCCCATTTCACACTTGATACTAGTTTTTAACTATGCTTATCGTACAGGTAAATTGCACTTGTAAAGTTTGTTCTTTTTTAATCGCTTTATTAAAGTGCTTCTTTAAGAGTATTTTGGAGGATGTTTTTCTCTTTGTTGTTGAAGCAAACACCTTGTACTTTGAGATCATTTTTGTCCATATCATATTTTGATTAGTTTTAATTCTTGTATGTTCTATGGGAATACTATATTCTATTAATAATTAGTATGTGTGTGGGTCCATGCATAAATACATGCATTTTTCTATGTATTTTGCACACAAGAAGATTGTGCAGAATCTATTGTCTCATCTTTGTCTGCACATGTCCGTAATCCGGATATATACACAAATGTTTTGCAAATGAAATTTTTAGAAATTTAGGAAATGGCCGATAAAATAGATGGACTAAAAATAATGGTCTCGTTAACTTTCCCCCAACTTGTCATCTTTATTCTAAAAAAATGCTAGATAGATCGTAGTGAATATGAGGCAACAATAGAAACCAAATATTGCTTGGGCCTAGCAACAAAAAATGTTTTGTTAGCCAGGGAAATCATAGATGGACCAACAATAATGGCCTCTTTCTCCCAGCCTCATCATCCTTCTCCTAAAAGAAGCTATATAGACCACAGCTTATTAGGAAGTAACAATAGCAACCAAATTTCCTCTGTGCCTCGCAACAAAAGTGTTTTATTATCCTAGAAAGGTTGTGCGTAAAGCAAACCACAACATATGCAGCCCAAGAAAGAAGTCACCACAAGCTCTCAAGTTCCTGTGAAAGGCATTGCCATTTGACATACCGCTTGCCACCTCCTTTTTGAAATTTTCGAAGGAAGCCTTAAAACTACATTTGGTGTGCATGCCGCACCCGCATGTTCATGGACCTAAAATGAAATTAGTAAAATTTGAAATTTTTTCCTCCTTAAATGACAAATCGACTCCACTAAAAGTCATGTTGGTTGGCTCCTGCAGGCACCCATTCGACCTCACATGATATATATATATATATATATATATATATATATATATATATATATATATATATAAAAGAAAGAAATAAAGTATTATAATGTCCGCGAGGCTAAAAATATCCTATGGGACCGTTCTTAAAGATCCTATTTTCTTACGTGTCGTACGTGAAAAGCTCTCGTGGGAGTAAATCCTTCCAACTCTCGCTTTCAACTTGCTCTTCCAAAACTAGTTTCACGTTAACTTTCACGTAATCTGGCATTAAGATTTTGACGTTCGTCAAGTCATGTCCGTTAGTGTTGACTATACTAATGGGTTAAATAAATCTGCTGTGACAAACCATGGTAGAATCTACCTCTGACGGCACTTTCACCTTGTGCTTATTTTCTTTATTTAAATCTTAACTTTCTTTAATTACACCAAAGGTGTTATATTTCGTGGGGGTTTTTTGTTTCGTGACACCGCGGAGATTCGTCGTCCCCGGCGTAACCGAAATGTTGTTGTGTAACAATAACTCCCCATCACTCAATTACCTTTGGACGCCAGCTTTAATTCTCTTCATGCCTATCCGTGGACCATCAAGGAGCGTTCATACACCGTGGAAAAACCCCTCTCGGCCGACGATATTGGCCTCGTTGAAACTCTCAAAGGGCATCCTTTGACCGGGCCCAATATGGAACCACACGCCCGTGTTGAGTTTCCTCACATCTCCCTTCGTAAGTTACAATCGGTGGCGATGAGGTTTGGATGAAAGGCAAGCTGAGGATACGCTCGCCAGCATTTCGTTCATGGGGCGAGCCGGAGAGGCTCCTCCACGCCCCCAACTCGCTCTTACGTGCATGACAAATGTAGGCCACGGCTTCGACTCCCGTGGATGTGAAAGAATACCCTCACTCTTATGTTTTTATAGTCGACATGCCTCGGTCTAAACCAACGACATCAAGGTTCAAGTAGAAAACGAAACATTTTTGCACACCGTTTACGGAAGAGGAACGAGAAGGAAGAAGAAGGGGAGTTAAATATATCCGCATGGAGCACAATGTGGGAGAGTTCATGAGGAAATTCACCTTTCCCGCGACCGCACTGTGGAGGCCATCTCTCCGCCGTGTACTCAGATGGAGTGCCGATCGTCACCATTCCCAAGCTTCCCCCCATCGCGAGCCGAAGAAACCTAGGATGATTGAAGTCAAAATCGTGATAAATCATTCGCTTCCGTATGCACGCATCGAAATCGTTGGTCAATGTTGTAGGGTTTTTTGTCGTTTGTGCTTAGCCAGATGTTGCACATTTTTTGTTCTAGGTCGGAGAAATGTGTAATGCTCGTATTCTATTTTTTCAACTTGGGGCGCACTAATACGTATTTTTGGAATTTCTCGCAAAGCACTTCAAACTTGCCTCACTAGTCAAATTCTTTTTATGCTTACTAGCATGTTGGTAACGTATCTCCACTCGCGCATAAAGCGCCTACTTCTAAGAGGTTGCCTTTTGTAGCCCAAGTCGAGGGAATTGCTTTAACTTTGCAAATCCGCTCTTGCTTGGTATCCAGATAAGAGACGTAGAGGCATTACCGGAAAACTCGAAGATGGATGCATCTTTTCAAATACCGGGCAAATCCTATGCCGACGTACTCCGCAATGTCTAGCAAAGAATCGGGGTTTTAACTTGAACTTGTGCTGAGGGTTGCCATTGATCCTCGAGATCAATGGAAATTACGCTTTTTTAACTGCAGATAGGAGTTAACACAAAGTCCACTCCTTCTATGGTACCTTTTCACCCTTAGGGCAAATGCTAGTTGTAATTATATATATGTAAAATTGTAAAATTGCAATTCTAATTTAATTAAAGGTAAAAATTTTAAATTGTAATTGTAATTATATGTGAAATTGTAAAATTGTAATTAAAATTGCATGTAAAATATTTGTAAAATTTTAATTGTATTGATGTGAAATTATTATAATTGTAATTGCAATTGTATGTAAAGTTCTAAAATTATACTTGTAAATATTGTAATTGTAATCGTATGTGAAATTGTAAACTTGTAAAATTGGTAATTCTAATTGTAATTACGTAAAATATTTGTAAAATTTTAAATGTATTAATGTGAAAATATTGTAATTGTAAAATTGTAATTGTAATTGTAATTGTATGTAAAATTCTAAAATTGTAATCGTAACGCACACATATATATGTAAAATTGTAAAATTGTAATTTTAATTGTAAATTTTATGTAAAATTCTAAAATTGTAATTGTAATTGTAATTGTAAGTGAAATTGTAAAATTGTAATTGTAATTGTATGTAAACTTAGAACTCGTAATTGTAATTTGTAATCGTAAAATTGTAATTGTAATTGTAATTTTAATTGTAAATTGTAATTAATTGTGATTGTAAGTGAAATTGTAAAATTGGTAATTGTAATTGCATGTAAAATTCTAAAACTCGTAATTGTCATTTTTTAATTGTAATTGTATGTGAAATTGTAAAATTGTAATTGTGAATTGTAATTTAATTGTAATTGCATGTAAAATATTTGTAAATTTTTAATCGTATTAATGTGAAATGATTTTATTAAAAAAAATTAAATTTTAAAATTGAAAATAATTGTAAAATAATAAATTTAGAATAATATGAGTTTTTGTAACATAATAAAGTTCGTAAAATAACGCAGCTTAAATCTATGTACTTTAGAATTATCGTTATTTTATTATGATCTTACATACCGTAAAAAAAGAACATACGTATGCCATTGTTTTTTAGATCAATATAATTGCAAATTATCAAAAGTGAAATATTGATTTTAACATTAACACAATGCAAATTACCAATTAATTCAAAATACATATTATAATGTTTCAAAAAAGAGTCTTATAAGTTATAAGGTAATTTGCTACTCTCCTTATAAAACCATCTTAAAAAGTATAAATATTGATAACAAAGACATGTACCATATCACTCTTGATTTATATGATTACCTCATTATCTTCCACCGCTTTGGCATGATAACACTATTGTTCTCGAAAATATGTTTTGATCTAGGGTCATGTCTTAATACGAACCACCAATCCCTATCCAACACATCCGGGTAAAAAACACCTAGTTGCGTGTTTGGGGAAAACATAGGGCTCCTTAGATTCATCCCAATATCTTTCTAAACATACATAATAGCGTACAAATGCGTATACCTTAGATATGGCACGTCCTAGGTCTTGAGGGAATTCATGTTTCACACACCCATGCACGAACAAAGGATAATGTATATGAAAAGTTATAAACATGTGCAATAATATACAAAAATAGTTATGTTTTATGATCCCTTTACATGGGATAACATTTATTAATATAACAAATAATAAAATCATGCTTTTGACATTATACGTACTTAGAAGATTCAAATGGTCATGCAATTTCAACCCCGACAAATGGTCATCCATCCCGTGAAGCAACGCCGTAGTGAAGGCCAAGAGTGAAGATGGTCCCCCCACACCCATTATAATCTCATTTGCCAAAGAAAGATCATATTTTAAAACCATGGCACGTCACCTTGTTTGAATACAAATTAGAGAGACGAGTGCCCGCCTAATCTGTACTTTCTAATCGTCTTGGCCAATGTTTATTTTTAGTTTTTTGAAGTAATAAGATCTTTTCCTAACAACCAATGTGTCACTTTGTTTCGAGATATGTGCCTCCATAAAGAAGATGAAACATTTTTAAATATACGCATGGGATCTAATAAGTGGGTAATCTTAATATGCTCACAATATGGGAGGTTCTAAAAGATAGATTTTCTTTTTCATCTCAATGGGAAATTCTTCACTAGTGTTGGAAGAATCTGATCATCGAACATAGGCTCCCAATTTGAATCAAACATTTCTATGAACTCCTTCTCCTTCTCTCTCTCTCTCATATGCTCTAACCCATTCATTGGTGTCGTTATTGAGGCCTCGTCTTCTCTCTCCTTTACCATTGGAAAGCGGATGTCGTCTTTTTTGTAAGGGTGTTCTTCGGGAGGAATACTCCCCGGGAGCAAGCGATAATAACGTTTCGTAGGTCGTTGAACCATCTAGCTTTCAAAGAAGGTCCACAACATTTACATCCGAAATACCCTTGTTACAAGACCTACAAGATTATCAGAGATACAATTTATATGCATGGCACGTCAAAGAATATCATGAAGATCAAACAATAATGAATTAAATAACTAATATGCGAAAGAATATTGTTACATATATAAACAAATCACTAAACACAGTAATTACCAAAGCAAACCCTAAGCCTGGATAATCATGTGTCATGTAAGCTCATATGCCATACAATGTAAAACTCCTCTCTATCGTACTGGTCTTGATACATCATATACATTTATCCATCCCATAATTCCTTCAATTCATCTACCAGTATGGGCAGACATCCATATTCTTCACTTGTCTTCTACTAGGGACTATGAGAGCCAACATAAGATGTTCATTCTTCGTGGACAACCATGGGGGTATATTGTTATCGTATCAATACAAAACAAATAGAATAGTTATGTTATGGAGGGAATATGGGTTGACGCCTATCCATGGCTATGCTTGAATGGGGAGACTTCATACTTCATCCTTGAATTTTTCAAAGCCATGTATCCTCTATATGCTTCATGGATATTGAATCAGCTTGGGATTCACATAATTCCCAACTCACTTCTATGTGAGGCATGCCATCCCCCGCAACATAACTAATTCTTTCGCAACAAAAGAGCCTTTCGAATCCTTGGTCTTATAGCATGTGCCTAAATATCTTAAAAGGAGGACCACATGATTTACTCTTTCTTTTTTTATTTATCATACCTTCCATGCCCACATTTCGTACATATCTCTTGTCCGTATATTCTCCTCTATATAGAATACAATCATTCGGACATGCATGATATGATATGTACTCAACACCCAACATTTTCAACAAATTATTTGCCTCTTCGCAAATATCGGGCAAGACATTATCACTCAAAAGAACTCTATCTTTGAATAACCTCGTAGTTGGTGATCATGGAAAATATTAAATGTGCATTAATGTCGATATAATTATTAATGTTCATAAAATTTACCATTTGTAATGTTCATTGTGTGATTATACTTAAAATTTATATAAGGGAGGACTTTATGGTAACTTACCTCAAAAATTTCCGAGAAACATGCATTTGACAAGCCAAACTTTGCTTTCAAGTTTATTAAAGAACATCGTTGTCCTCAATCGGATAGACTTCGACCACCGCTGTGCAAAGAGAGGGTGGTGGAAGCAAATTTAAGGCTTTCGAAAAAGGTATTAGCGATATGAGAATCATCTCCTAGCTAATCATCGTTTTGGAATGCATCTAACAACATTATCTCCATGGCAAATTGTATCCTTAAGCAATCATCCATACCAACCTCTATTTGATTGTCTCCCCATTTCTATCTTGTGAAGAACTACTATTGTTGTAGTCATTCCTAATTGGTGAATCCTGAATACAGGTGGAATTGAATCAAGCGATCCAACCATTCTCTGCATCGTTCCTCTCCGATTATTTCTCTTAATTCAAATTTCTCTCTCTCGATTTGATATCATTATGGGGTGTGTGTTGTACTTTGAGATAACCCCCAAGGTCAATAAGTTATGCCAAAGCATCTAGAATATTTGTTGTTTTTGAATAGTTGGATGACCAAAGGAACGCTTTTCTCGAACACATGATTTAACTGTAAAAGACTAACATAAAATAAAAGGTTGTTCTTTAAATACACATGGTTAATTTGATTTTAAGTGGGATGGATAAGAAGAATGTGGAGAAGTATAAATGATTTAATATTCATATAGAGTATTTCTCACCATTTATAAGCAAGAATTATGAAAACTATGTTTTCACAATCAACAAAATATAATCAAGTCATAACAGAAATACTAAAATTAAATTTCAAGAGAAATCAGTAATAAAAAATAGCATTGTAAATTAATCTCTTAATCCAATTACAACTTCAGCAACGAATCAGAAACAAAACTAAGATTTAATTAAATCTCCAATTTGATAACTATTAATGAATTAAATTATATGAAGAATACATAATGAGAATAGAAATAACTTCATAGGAACATAAGCCATATGAAGCAAATACATAATCCTTTATTATATCAAAAATGCTCTAGCTATTACAAATCATATGATAATTGCCTAAGGGAGTAACCTCGAATACTATGAATGAAGTATTTAAAAAAACAAAACAAATTGTTTAGTCAATTTAGTGTCCCAAATTGTTAACATAAATTATCGACTGTGGCTAGTAAACTCGATGAAGTGTAATGCACTATATGTGCCTACAAGTCCTTCTACTTCGTTGTTTTAAGGTTTTGTTGATGTTTTTGGGATTTTTTATATTTTGATTCTTAGCATTCTATTCTAAACTAAAAAAAATGAGATTAAAAAAAGGAAGGAAAGGGAAATGTTGTCAAATGAATTAAAAGCAAGAGTTTTATTTACAAGTTTTTGGAGTCTATTTTCTAATTAAGAAATGATGAAAACTAGAAATCCTAATCCATGGATATTGGCAAATTAATTGAGAATTCAAGAAATGAAAATAACTAATAACTCAAACATTACAACCGAATCCAATTCATTCAATTAAGATTTATTGGAAGAGCTTTGAAAAAGAATAATCAGAGTGTAGTGAGGATCTCCCTTATGACATTAAATAAAATGCTAAAACAACTAATAACTCAAACATTGGTTAACCGAATCCAATTCATTCAATTAAGATTTTTATTGGAAGAGCTTTGAAAAAAGATTAATCAGAGTGTAATGAGGATCTCCTATGATATGAAATAAAATGTCGAAATATCTAATAACTCAAACATTACAATTGAATCCAATTCATTCAATTAAGATTTATCGTAAAGAGCTTTTGAAAAAGATTAATCGTAGTGTAATGAGGATCTCCTATGATATGAAATAAAATGCTAGACAATTACTATATCTATAAGTCACCGACCATTTTAATTTAATATTTAAATGGTCTTTACTTCTTGGAGCACAAGAATCGTTAACTATGAAAGACAAGAAATGAAACCTAGGCAATCACCGTTCTTATAAGTCACTTATCTATTATTCAATAGCTTTTACTTAGTCTCGATCTGAAGAATTGCAAATTATGAAAGCAATAATTTGAGCAAAAAGTAAAGAGAAATGCTAAACACGTAAACTAAAATAAACTTAGCTAGAAAACACATGAAACCTCCTGGAGCAGCGGTGGGCCCTCTACTACCAATTCGGTGCAATTATTTATCTCCTTGAAGACGTGATCAAAACAAAAGATTTCCACATAACTTCTTTATTGATAAACTCACAAATCTACATCCCATTCTATCTTAAGCCTTGTTACAAAACACTCTATAATCCCTTTCTTATTCTCCTATTTTTTTCACCTTTCCCTTGATAGGAGAAAGCTTCCCTATTTATACAAAAATATGAGAAGTTATCTCATTAATGAGATTCCATGAATCTCTCCCCTCTATCTCTAGAGTTACAATCAAAATAGGAAATGATAAGACACATGTCTTTTTAGAGTTTCAATACAAAATAGGAAATGAGACACATATCTTCTTAGAGTTTCAATACAAAAAGATGAAAATGGAGACACATATCTTCATGATCCCATGATCTTCTCCACTCAAATTAACTTTGCCTTTGGTAGGCCACATAAAGGTCTTTTAAGCTTCCTTTTGACCTACACATGGAAACAACCTCATCTCTACTTGTTAAGTATATAAGCATATGCACATTATTTTCTAATTTTTAACCACAAATCACTTAAAATGCTAAGAATTAATAAAGTTTGGTAAAACATAAATGTAACCCAATAGTGGTAATGGTAAGGTAAATGTAATGAAATGGAGGTGAGTGAAGGGGGTAATATGGAAATGGCAAATGTAATGGAAGTGAATGACATTTCAAGGCCCAACATACCCCCAATCAAGCTATTGCATGTCCTCATGCAATTTATTACATTAATTCTTTTTTATCCTTGAGCTTCGACTTAACTTTGTGTGATATCATTTGATAATTTTGCATTTCTCTACAAAGTGTTTACTTGAATTTCAACATGGTTGGTTCTTGTGTTACAACCATATTTTGTTGTCACATTCAAATTTCACCTTTGATCTTTGCATAATGATAATTTGATTTTTATTGCAGCATATTCATTGGATTGCATCATGGTTGGTTCTTAGGACAACCATGATTGTGTTTGTATCCAATCACTTTTTGAGTACTTTTTGAGAAGCCATTGTATGCTCATAATAATAATGTAATAGTTAATATCTTTTAAGTATGCGGGTTTCGAACGTGATATGAACGTGGAAAAGTATGAATATGAATGTATCCACAAACTAATGCAATGATAATTTTATGCAATGTGGAAGAGATGTTTTTTTTTCCAAAAAATTATCATTCTAGCTTTTCAAGGAATCTATGGTAAAAGTTTAGAAAATGACGTACCTTAACTTACCCTTGGAAATGGATGAGTTGCATGTGTGTACCGAAGAGTGTGGTTGTTGATGTTGTTGGACTATATAAACAAATGAATTTGATCTTCTTCTTTATCTTCTTTGTGCTAATGACAAGATTGGGATTTTATTGCCGCCGATACAAATTGATTCTCGCCGCAAACCGCCGAAATGATGTAGTCTTCAATCACATAAAAGTTGATGGCACAATTTAAGTCATGCGAATAAATGTTGATGTCGAGCATGAAGAGAAGTCATTGGATTACCTACTACCCATTACTAAATGTTGTTAACCAATGCGAGGAAAACTCAACATTAATGTCAATGAGTGCCAAGCAAAGCCAAGTACATCTTGCAAAGTGCGAATAGATGGGCCGATGTCGAGCTACTTGGTAACCGACGATCAAGGGACATTGATGTATTCGATGATACGTCGAGAGGATCAACAATGGCTGTTGCGCCCTCAAGGTACTATTAAGTGACTAGTCTGGACCCGAGATAATGTGTCAATGTCGATAGGCCAAGACTTGTTAGAAGGAAGGCCTTGAAGGAATCCCTCCATCACCAGCGAGCATGAAAGAATAAAGGACTATGGATGAAATTTTTGGTAAATGGATCATGCTTATTCGACGAATGAAAATGGAAATGAAATGAATCAAATTTTGTAGAGTATTTCGAATGGTTTTATCGCTAGGCTAGTGAAACCATGAAGGAAAATATAATGACTGGGAAAAAAAATGAGCAGTGAGGGAAAATGAGTTGAGGATTTTATTTAATGACTATGTAGAAATGCAATAGCGAATGTAAAGGGAAAATGAGGTGAATGTTTAATTGATCGAGGAAGCATGGATGCAATGGAGATATTGGCATCTCGAAAGGCTTGCAAGTGTTGGATTCATTTGCATTAGCATGTGCTCATGCATTGACAGCTTTTTTTCTTTTGTTGGCCGATCATATTTTTGTAAAAGAAATGTAATCTTCCGAGAGAGACACTATTCGCTCGTAGTCATCTCGTCCTTCCTCCCGGAACTCGCAAAATAAAAAATAATACTTCTTCTACAATGGAATGTAAGATTATCAAAATAGAGAGGTGATCAATCTCTCTCGTTATGACATTTGCACAAAAAAACCAGAATTGGTATTAATAAAACAAGTTTACAAAGGAAAACCAAAAGAATTTATACCGTTTCTTCGAAATTAGTGCCTCAAGTTACCCTATGTCTTTTTTCAACAATTTCTTTACTCTTTTACCGTTGCTTTCCAAACTTTTTGGTGATAGTTTTCATTATGTAGATCTTGTCGATATCTTTCCAATGACACTTGGAATCGTCGAAATCCAATGTCGTATGAAAAAGTTAGATTTAAGTTAAACTTGGGTGAAATAGTGAAGTTTTTCATTTATAGAATTGATGTTTAGCCGTAGAATGCACCGTTCCGTAGCTAAAATCCCTTAAAAGAAAGTTAAGTAGCCACGCCTATGAAAATAATCAATCCCGACATTTAAATCAATCAGTATTCCTCAGAAAACGAACAATACCTTGCTTATTTTATTGATGCGTAATTTTTTTATTTTTTATTTAGTTTAGTTTAGTTTTTTTGTTTTAAATATTATATATGCTACATTTAACATATATATATATATATATATATATATATATATATATATATATATATATATATATATATATATATATATTAAATAAAACAATTTATTAAATAAGGAATTAAAAAATAAATAAAAACCTTTGAAGGTCATTCTTCTACCCTTACTTCCACGTTGCCCATCCTCATGTTGCAATATTTGCAAACAACTCTCCATTGGAACATAGTATGCCAGACAGATCACCTTCATCTTCACATTAAAGGAGGCTCGTTTTTCCTTCTCTTTTCTTTGCAAGGGGAGATTCCGAAGATATATACAAGAGTAAAATATACCGTAAATAGTCGGCGAAAAAGAATATGAACAAGGAAAGCATGTCGTGTACTGCAGAAGAATTAATTACAAATTCAAAACAAGATAAGATCCGATTGCCAATAAACAACACCTATCGAATCCAGAACCGCTACAATGATACCTTACATTAAAGCAACAATAATTTGAAATCTAGAATGCTTTCCGTGTCACCGGAATCCGTAATCGCCGCAATGATATCTTACATTAAAGCAACAATAATTTGAAATTGTTAGCCTATTTCTATAAAGGCAATTATAAATCCAAAAAATACATAAATTGAATAATATAAAATAGGATAAATATATTTATTAAATTAGAATATTTAATAAATATTAGAGATATTAGAAATAGAAATTTGTTAATAAAAATTAGGACTCTAGAAAAGAGTCGTTTCCTAGGCTCTAAGTTAGGAGTGAAGTTAGTAGAGTGGTTAGAAACTCATTTATCGTAAATGGACACTTGTTTGTTTTCCAAGTGATCCATAACTAGATTAAGTTAGAACATAGAGCTTATAAATAGGATTGTTTCAAATTCATTATGTTATTATGTTAACTATTAACAATCTATCACATGAATTTTTAAGAAGACAAGTGAATTCATTATTTTAAAGTGAATCATCGTAAGCTTTCGGGGTGCTGCCGACAGGTTGTTCTATGACCCTTCCCTACACAAAATCAATTGAGTGCATGTGAGTTTTTTTTCAAACAAGCAACAAGTTTACATTTCCAAGCGAGTGTGATTTCTCACAATTTGCAACAAGACTCCATAAAGTTCAAAACATCAAGAGTGAAGTTTATTGCAACGATCATCTAAAGCAACCAAACAAGTTCAACTCCGAATTTATCCACCCAGTTGACATCGACATCAAGTGAGCGTGGCTATTCATTGAAGTGAGCATAAAATCATCAAGTAAGTCAAGTGAAGCGTTCGTTGACACACAATCGTCATCAAGCGAGCGTGAATTCGAAGTTTACAAGAAAGTTCTCCGCAACTCTAGCAAGTGCAATCAACAACAAATCAAGCGGTAGCGTTCCATTCAAGCCACATTCAAGTGAGCTCCGTCACTAAGTGATACAAGCTTCAAAGAACAACATTCCGATAAGAGCTCGGCGTCAAAGTGCGAGTAAGTTCGATGGCGCA
The DNA here is from genome assembly GCA_034641835.2 of Pinus albicaulis. Classification (NCBI taxonomy): domain Eukaryota; kingdom Viridiplantae; phylum Streptophyta; class Pinopsida; order Pinales; family Pinaceae; genus Pinus; species Pinus albicaulis. Next base: position 62,766 of record JAXQQM020071837.1, on the reverse strand, counting down.
ACATATTCGCTTGTTAAACATTCTTCAAATTTTGATCATCTCCAAGGATGAAGACATGGTGTACGTCAAAGAAAGTGCTGACACTTCGCCGATCTTTCACGACATCTACAACAAACACATGAAACTATTGAGTTTCTTCAACTTGAGTCGCAACTTCAAAGACTGAATTGCAAGAAAATAATGATACTTTCAAGTCTTTGAACCATCCATGATAAGTCTTTGCACAATCCGTATGATAAGTCATTCATTCAAATGCGCTTCAAGTGTCGTAGTCGTTCCGTATCCAATTTCTTCCAAGCCCATCACTCTGTGGACTCGGGAAGAAACTTAATAACAAGAATCGACGAGGCTTAGGATATGTCCAAGACGACGCCAACTTACATATTCCCCGATTATTCCAAGCCCATTTAGTTCGTCGCGCAAGATTTTCGAATGCATCCCCTCAAAGACATTCAGAAAGATAGTCACAGAGCAATCAGTATGCATGCAACCCAAAGTCGACGAAAAATAGAATTCCACACAACCTAAAGTTGAAGACAAACCGAAATGTTCTCATTTTCAGAGAACTGGCTATCCGGAAGATCAATGTTTTGACCCATCCCCTCGTCACCATTATGGCAAGTGCAATCATTCCTCATAAAAATGCTCTAATCAACACAAATCGCAGAGATTGAAGACAGACAGAATGGATTGACCCTTGGGAATGGTCATCCATGCTTAAAAGATTGCTTCTGGGCCCACAACCGCATACGATCACACTGTGTAGCCCACATCGAAAAGATGATGGTACTTGGGCGGCAGCTTGAATGGGGAGTACAATGAAGAAACTCCACACCCGAAGGGGGGAGTTCAGGAATATTTTCCCGTAGAAGTGTCTCTCCTTTCAAAATTTAAAAAGGGGGGAAAATGTCAATGAAATTGACAAAGGATTGTCGCATTGAAAGTCTCGATAAAACCAGCAAAAGTAGCTGGCAATGTATAAAGAAAAAGAAACAAGGAGTTGTTTTTGACATCATCAACCAGTTGGCTTTGCTGTCGATTTACAAAGGATGGGGATGGATCCTTTTGAAACTTGGTACTACGTGAGTTTTCAAGCAACATTCGTAGATGAATCGGTATATACAAATTGATTCATGTTCTCTTGAGATTGAATATTTTTTCAAAGATCAACTTGAGAACTTGGAAGATGGTTCCTCGTTCTTCTTTTTGGATTTAACTTCGAAGGGGGAATGTTACCTATTTCATAAAGGCAATTATAAAACCAAAAAATACATAAATTGAATAACGTAAAGTTAGGATAAATATATTTATTAAATTAAAATATTTAATAAATATTAGAGATATTTAGAAATAGAAATTTGTTAATAAAAATTAGACCTCTAGAAAAGAGTCGTTTCCTAGGCTCTAAGTTAGGAGTGAAGTTATAGAGAGTGGTTAGAAACTCATTTATCGTAAATGGACACTTGTTTATTTTCCAAGTGATCCATAACTAGATTAAGAACATAGAGCTTATAAATATGATTGTTTCCTATTTCATTGTGTAATGTGAGTGTAGTGTGAGAATGAGAGTTTACGTCTCAGAACCCCCGCAATTTGTAATGTAATCTTTTTCCATGATCAATAAAGTATGTGTCCGAGGACACTTCGAATCTGCTGCAACTAGAATGCTTTCTGCAGATATAAATGAATAACCGGATGCCGTGAGGATTCTATTGCTCAACATGTATTGATTTAAACTTGAATTAATCCTAGATCCAAGTAATTGGAATTTCACCTATTATCGCTAAAGTGCTTCTGAGTCGCAATAGGAGAGGAACTTCATGCATGATAGATGTCGCTAAAGAAGACGTCTCTTTCCAAATTTGAACATCTTCCTCTCGGGGTAGGTAATTGGCATTTTTGACATGTAAAATGGAAATCGTATTTAAAAATGGCAAACAGTTGGTAAGGATCTTCAACATTTCTCGGGAGATTTCAAAACAACTTCCTCGAATTATCTCAGAAACTAGGATTCGCAAGATTCCAAGTGGAATTGAGAATGAATGGGATGTGTATCAAACACAAATGAATTCTCCCACCCGAAACATGCCGTGTGGTTTGAATGCCACAACAAAGTTTCATTTTTTGATTTTCATTCCCCACCTTGTTGAAACCGTTCACCTGTGGTATTTACAAAAAACTATTTTTTTCCCATGTAGATAAGAAAATAAAAATTCGAAGAACCGTAAAATCCTCTCTAACGGTTGCGAAATCTAGAAAACAATTATGGGTTATCCAATTTCGTTCCTGAAAAACCCATGTCGTGGATTTTTTTAATTCGTCCTCAATCAATCGAAAAGTCATTTCAAATTCACGTGTAAAAAATCAGAGCTCGGGAAATGCTCGCGAAAGTCGTTCGGTTCGTTCGAAGATTTCTAAGAATTAAATAAGATCGCCATTACAGGATAGGGCATCTTTTGCATCAAAGTGCCAAATCAATTAGAAAATGTGATAAAAAGGCTTATGTTACAGTGTAATCCCTCAAGCCGTATGATCGAAAGTTTGGAAGGAGGTTTGAGTTTCACACTCGTTTCTACCCAAGGAAGCCATATTATTTCCATATTATTTCCTCGTATCAAATGGAGATAGTGAAACCACTCAAGAATGTGTTTCGAAAGGTGGAATCAAGAGATTCAAGTTATATGATTCAATTCTTCATCTCATTCGGTGTAATTCCATGGTTGAATTTTTTATGTTTTCTGCTCGTAATAATTTAGTTGGTTCACTTATACCCATTTCACTAAGGATGCATGAAGCAAAATGCCTGAGGCTTTTTAGACCCATTCTAGAGCATGGGATCTCCCATAACCTCGCATCTATCATGAACATCGGAGCTTCAGTGTTTTCGTATTGCGTATCGCGTACGAGTGTGCAAAATGTAAATAAATAATTTTCTTACCGCGACACTATTGTCACAAACTCGTCAAATTTTCTTTGGCTTTCGTTTTATCGTTCAAAATTTTTCAAATGCCATGGCCATTTCGTTGGTTTTTTGTTTACGTTTGGTTGTTTATTGATTTGTTATTATGTGTTAATAAAACTACATGTTATATTTCGGTAAATAAAAAAATATACATATATATTTTTACTAAACAAAATAATTATTTATTTCTTTATTATTATTATTATGTTAATAAAGAAAATATGACAAGTTTTTGTTCATTTTTTCTTTTAAATGATTTGTTAATAAAATGATATATATTATATTTTCAAAAATTAAAAATATATATATATTTCATTAAACGAAACAATTTATTAAAATTTTTCATCATCATTTTTTTTAATGTGAAATTAAATGAAATGATGAAAACATAATATATATTATTTTTAAACATAAAAATTCTCTGATCTTCTAGATCACATAAAGTGCACGAGGAGAGCATACTTGAAAAATTATCAATTTTTTTAGATGTAAGAAATAAGGCTACCTAGTTACATTTCGCAATCTGGCCAATGTTTAGTCAATTTAGTGGCCTAAATCAGAACATAAATTATCGACCAGTGCTAGTAAACTGATGAAGTGTAATGCACCGTATGTGCCTAAGTGTCCCTTTTTCCTACTTCATTGTTTTAAGGTTTTGTTGATGCTTTTTGGGAGTTTTTATATTTTTGATCCTTAGCATTCTATTCTAAACTAAAAAGATGAGATTAAAAAAAGGAAGGAAAAGGAAATGTTGTCAAATGAATTAAAGTAGTTTTATTTCTTACAATTTTTTTGGAGTCTATTTTCTAACATGATGAAACTAGAATCCAACCATGGATATTGGGTACCAATTGAGAATTCAGTGAAATGAAAACAACTAATAACTCAAACATTACAAATCGTAATCCAATTCATTCAATTATGATTTACTGGAAGAGATTTTGAAAAAGATTAATCGTAGTGTAATGAGGATCTCCTATGACGTGAAATAAAAAATGTCAAGCAACTAATAACTCAAACATTGCTAACCTAATCCAATTCATTCAATTAAGATTTATTGGAAGATCTTTGAAAAATATTAATTGTAGTGTAATGAGGATCTCCTATGATATGAAATAAAAATGTAAAACATCTAATAACTCAAACATTACAACCGAATCCAATTCATTCAATTAATATTTATTGTTATTTTTTGAAAGATTAATTGTAGTGTAATGAGGATTCCATGATATGAAATAAAAATGGGCCGGACAATTACCGTATCTATAAGTCATTAACCATTTTAATTTAAGATTTAAATGGTCTTTACTTGGTCGAGCATGCTGGATCGTTAACTATGAAAGATAAGAAATGAAACCTAGGCAATCATTGTTCTTATAAGTCACTTATCTATTATTCAATAGCTTTTAATGAAGTTTGATTCAGCAATTGCAAATTATGAAAGCAATAATTTGAGCAAAAAGTAAAGAGAAATGCTAAACAGAAATCGAAATAAACTTAGCTAGAAAACACATGAACCTCCTCACAGTTAGGCCCCGCTACCAAATCGGTGCAATTCTTTAGCTCCTCAAGATGTGATCAAAAACAACATAAAAGAATCCTTTATCGATAAACTCACAAATCTACATCCCATTCCATCTTAAGCCTTGTTACAAAACACTCTATAATTCATTCTCTTCTTCTCCGTTTTTTCACCTTCCCTTGATAGGAGAAAGCTTCCCCCTATTTATACAAAAATATAAGAAGTTATCTCATTAATGAGAGTCCATGAATCTATCCCTCTATCTCTAGAGTTACAATCAAAATAGGAAATGATAAGACACATGTCTTTTTTAGAGTGTCAATACAAAATAGAAATAAGACACATATCTTCTTAGAGTTTCAATACAAAAAGGAAATGGGACACATATCCTCATGATCCCATGATATTCTCCACTCAAATTCGAATTTGGTTTGGTTAGGCCACATAAAGGTCTTTTATAAGTTTTCCTTGACCTACACATGGCAACAATTTCCATCCCACTTGTAGGTATAAGCATATGCACATTATTTTCTAATTTTTTAACCACAAATTCACTTAAAAAATGCTAAGAATTAATAAAGTTTGAAAAATATAAATAACCCAATAGTGTTAATGGTAAGATAAATGTAATGAAATGGAGGTGGAGTGAAGGTGGTAATATGGAAATATAAGTGAAAATGTAATGGAAGTGAATGACAAATTTCAAGGCCCAACACAAATTACAAATTCCTAAGGACACAAGCTATAATCTCTCAAAAATAAACCTAAAGGAAAGGAATTCGATCCAAAGGAATGAATCCGCATGTCCTGCTCGCTTAAAGGAAAATTGGTTGTTGAGTGGCCACTATTCGGTGTTGCGCCCAAATTGATTTGTCTTCTAACTCGATATTCGAAAAGAAAGCTTCTCCCGCCGTTCTCGATCTAGGATTTAAACTTTAATAACCCCGCAGAGATTTCATCTACCTCAAGATACTTTGCAAAAGTGGGTTTACGTTGAAAATATGTTTTGGAGGAGTTCTAGTGTTGTTTTCCTTCTAAATGGTGGAAACCCAAAACCTTTTGGATAGAATGGCGCAGGTTCATTTTATTAAGAGTAATATGATAGATTACAAATAAACTCTTTGAAAAAAGGTTTAATTCGATAGGGGAGACGGGGAGCAGTAATTAGGAGTAATAGCGATGGAACGACAGCGAGTGGAATTAGTGGAGGGTGGTGGGCTATATTAAATATAAATCGCGAATATCGCAATCGCATTTGGAGTAGTTAATCATAAAATACAAAAGGATAAGTTTTTCGAGTTGTGAATTGCAATGGGAGGTGAGATGATGTGCCAAGGAGGGGTGGTGGTTTTGACGACGTGGAGCAATGGATCGGGAGGGTATCGCAGCTAAAAGGTGTCGAATGGGGCTATGGTTGTCCAATCGCATCACAAATCGTAATCAAGACCAAGATATAAGTTTGTAACATGGTTAAACAAGTAAAGTTGTGATGCGATGCGAAGAGCGATAAGATATTGCGTGATCGCAAGGATTAAAGGTTGGCGAAATGCGATAAGTTATGTTCACCGATTTGTGAAGTAATATGTTTTGCGATGTGCGATGGGAGGTGGGGAAAGGGTAACATGGAATAAAGGTTGGGATTTATAAAGCATCAGCATGATATAAAGGGGAATGCTCTTAGGGGAATGAAAATGAAAAGGATGAATGGCAACGGTATGTTAATATGGTGTTAAAAACTTAGGATAGTGTTAATAATGCTTTAGGATAATATTTAAACCATATAAATCATTCTTCTTTTATCGGGGCGCATTTAGACTAGAAGTCGCTGAAATTAATAAAACATAAATGAAGTTTTCCTTTTCTTTTTGCTTTCCTAAAATTTTATTTTGATTAGCCTTCTTTATTTAGGCGTGCCTAACACCTATCATTTTATTGATATGGATGCCTATAAAAAATAAAAAAATAAAATTCCTAACATTTTTTATTCTTTCATTCTTTTTCATCCATATCCTTACCTTAACATTTTCAAAATTATTTGACTAATTTTGATAACTTATCAAAACTAGATAATGTTACAACATCAACTCCATTCCGAGGACTACTTCTATGGGATGCAAGTAGAACAAGAAGATCCAAAAGCCTTCTCCTGCCATGGAGTCTTTTGCCAGCCGTATACTCACTTGCAATTTTCAAAACTAAATACCTCTAAATATTTGCGTATGTTGAATGAATGGAGAAATATCAATACTAAATATAATGTTTCAAGTACTTCCCATCGACTAGCAATGAGGAATACTCTCCTTCCAAATTTATAGGATAATGTATTGTTCCCTTTGACTTCCGTAATGTAATGGACCAAACCATAAGTTGTCATATTTAGCATGTTTTCCTTTGTCTTCTCCCTTCGTATCCCATCCGAGCAAGGTCACCTTTCAAAAAAGATTCTCTTGCTTTTATGTCAAACAACTCTTTCATCTTATTTTGGTATTTCTTAGCCGACATTGAATTTCATCCCCGTCTTCATTCAAATCAATAATTTCAAGTTAGTACTTCTTGAGAAATCATATTTTTCTTCATAAGATTCCCGGAGAAATCTCATAACAGAAGCAAATGAGTAGGAAAAACTCGCTTCTTTTCCATAAACTAATTGCAAAGGAGACTTGCATGTTGATATCTTAGGAGAAACTCTATTTTCCTGCAAATGGAAATACTAAGTGGTTGTCCAAACTCTTTTATGATCTTCAAGAGTCTTCTTTAATGACCTTAAATAAGCTCTTATTGGAAGATTCTGCAAGTCCATTACCCCGAGGATAATATGGGTAGAATGATGTAGTAGGATTGAATATTTTTTTACAGAACTCTATCATTTGAACATCGTTGAAGGATGTTGCATTATCTCTGTTACAATTTTGTGAGGACATCCAAATCTTGATAAGATATTCTCTTCAAGGAATTTAATCACAACAATATGAGTTGCATTTTTAACAGTATGGCTTCTACCCATTTGGTAAAATAATCGCAGTTAGTTAGAACTATCCGTGTTGATTACTTCTGATTGTGGATGAATTTCCCCCAATAAAGTCCAACCCCCAGCTATAAAAGTGACATTAACCGATACTTCTGAACCAAAGTAAGTGCTGGGTCAGCTTTTGTTTCCATGCAAAACCAACGACATTACACACAAATCCTTACTCTTGCTCCAACTTCTTGAAAAGTGAGGGCCATTAAAAACCTACTTTCAAGATTTTGTAGGTTGTTGCTCTCCTAGCATGTTGTCCACCACAAAATCCCGCATTGGAAATTTTCGCTAAACAAAGAAGAAGAATATTTAGAGGGTATTTCCAACATATATTAGCATTGAGCACGCAATATTTTAATGATTTGAGCTTTAGAGCTTCGTACGTTCAAATTAAGACTACCACCGGACATTGAAAATATCTCGAGAAACTACACAATATCACAATACCAATAAGAGAGTAGATACTTCGATCTATGTGAACAAGAATGGGATTGATCTCAAGGAAGAGGTTCTTGTGGGTTCTCTCCTTCCATAAGAGAAGGAGGTTCTCGTGGATTCTCCTCGCAATATCGAGGAAGGTTCTGTGGATTCTCCTCCGCTCGTTGAATAAGGTTCTCAGGATTCTCCCTCAATGACATTTCAACAACTAGATTTATCCCTAATACTGGCAATCGATTCGATAATAAATTTGGCTAGGCCTTGGCCTTTTACTAGCTTTGGTGGTTTTAATTTGAAGATCAAATTCAATGATTTTAGCAATCCATCTTTCTCTCTTTTCCACCAAAGCATTTCAAGTCAAGTTAAAACAATCTCGACAACATGATAGGGAACATAGCAAAGAATGTGAAGACATTGGCTGTAAAGGCTTGTGCCTGAATTAAGGCATAAGCTTGTTTTTCCATAATATCATACCTAAGTTCAACATACCTCATAACTTTGGAAAACAAGGCTATAGGCTGGTCATCACCATTGGAGTTCTTTTGTAAAATTACAACAACTAGGGTTGTCTCAGATAAAATAAAATATGCTAAAAGGTAAAGAATAATCAGACTAGCTAATGTAGGAGCTTCATATTGGGTTTTTGATTTGATCAAAAGCATACTTAGCCGGAACCGTCCATTTGACTTCATTTTTTTCCTTTAGCATATCGCTTATGTCCTTTACTATCTTTCTGCTAACTGGGATGAACCTTCTCGAGAAAATTGATTTTTCCAAGAAAGGTTTGAATCTCCTTATTATTCCTCGGTAGAGATAGAGTCTCGAATGACTAATACTCTCTTGGGTCAATTATAACTCCATCCTCGAGATTATGTGCTCTAGTAATTTCCCCTTCCTTCACAAAGCAGAAATAAATATTTCTTCTGACGATGGATATACCAAATTTCCGCACTTGTTAAAAACATTACAGAAATGTTTTAGACTATTTTCATCATAATCATAGAAAGTCATTAAATCATCCAAATAAATAACAAAGAATTTAGCAATTTTAGCTACAAAAGGTAGATCCATCGCTTCCTCTCGAAAAGTGGCTCCGCATTAGTTAAACCAAATGGCATCCTCGGCGTACATAAATGCACCCTAAGGAGTGGTGAAAGCAATTTTCTCTTAATCATCTTCGACTTACCATGATCCAAACTTGTAACCCGAAAATCCATCTAGCATATAAATCCTACTTCGATCCCCGAAACTTTCTAAAGTAAATAATCCATTTTAGGCAATGGAGAATTATCTTTTAAGGATGCTTTCTGTTTGTGTTTCAAAGTCTCAACATAGCCCCAATCTCACCATTCTTCTTCCCGACCGGAACTAGGTTAGCCACCCAATTAGAATACCTTAAAGGTAAAATGATATGAACATAAAGCAAATTTTTGAGTTCCTTTTCACATAGTTGGAAGTAGTATGGGATTAATTCTTCTTAATTTCCGTTGAAAGGCTTTGCCTCCGGTTTTAAAGGAATCTTATGCTCTATCAAAGCCGTATCATAAGTTTTTAATTCGTTATAAGACCAGGAAAACACATCTTTTGTAATTTTTAAGAGGATTCAAGTATTTGAGTTTCACATCCAAAGGCAAAGTTGATGATAACTTAACATTTCTTACACCATCTAAAGTTCCAATATTGCATTCTTCAATTTCTTCTTCAGGTGATTTAGACAAAGGGTTTTTAGAGACATCATTATCATTGAATAGTTTTTCCAATGTAATTAATCCTTTAGAATAAATAAATTATTAGATAATTGAATGATATCATGATCAAGAATTTTTAGAAATTAAATGAATCTTCTCGGATTTTCGGGTGATTTAATTCTTGAATATCTCTTCGATCTTCTTCAATTTACATATTTGAGAATTGATCGATGACTTGAAGGAAAGACTTTAATTGTTCCTCATCTTCAAAAACTGCCAATGTTTAAGTTTATCATGGATTGATGGTCCGTATTTAACCCGAATTCTGTACTCTAATGATACTAGTTGAGGAATTTTTGAAAGAGCTATGAAACAGCAAGTGAATCAACATGCATATTTTCATCTTTGGGAATAACAGCTATGTTAAATCCAAGGAAAGAGTTTTCAATTGTATCCCAAACTGCTTCTATAGGATCTAAGCCTAGGGTATTTAGTTTGACACATGTTTACTAACCTCGCTTGACTATAAGCTTAGAATCAGAGAAAACACTCAAGCTTTAACCTTTACACTTTAGCCGCCCAAGACCATGAAGAAAAGCCTCATACTCACCACGTTATCGGTAACCTCAAATTCAAGTTTACATGATCGAGTAATGTTTTCTTTGTTTGGTGAAATTAAACCATTCATGCTCCTACTTCTTTCCTTTCGAGTGAAGACCCATCAAAATAAAGTTTCCGTATATATGATTCTACCATTTGATTTAGAAACTATATTTTCAATGGAAAGTTGAGTGTTTGAAGATTTTTAGGAAGATAAATGAAAGCAAATCGAAATATTGATCTATTGCACAAATAGGGTGGTTTTTTTGCTTTATCACTTACAAATAGTGTGAAGGAATTCGACTTCTCTATATAACCTTAAATGTCACTTCATAGACCGGAATAGTAGCAAAAGACATGTCCATCTAAAATGGTCCCCCAAGTTACACAACATCATCTAGATAGAAGCATGCCAAATTTGGGTGGAATATCAATGACAACAATGTCTAATACTATACTCTTGACAGTATTTGGGCTAAGGTCACAATCAGATCTTCGATCAATCCTAAACATGGTACTTTCTTTGAATCAAAAGTGTAAAGATCATGATAGGAACGAGTAACTTGTAACCGAAGTCGGGTCCATAATTACCTTTGGCATAAGTTTGTGTGAAGTACCGTAATCAAGTATACGCTTATACAATAAAAAATCACGAGTCTTAAAGGTCACATAAAATGGTGGAATAATCTCATCGATCATATCGTAACTAGGGCCAAACACTACCGAGGGCTTTTCATCTTGCAACCGATAATATCTCCTCAACATCTACACTAAAGGACTCGTATCCATTTAGACACTTGATTTTTATAACCATGATTTTTTGGAAATTTTTGCTAAAGGTATAGAATCTAACCTTCCAATTCCTTTTCAATATTAAAATTTGTCAAAAATTATTTAATCGTATGAAACAACACAAGTGATGACTCTATAGTCTCGAGGTGTCGAGTTCGTGTTTGAAAGGGTTTTATCGGAGTTTGAATGATCGTGGTAGATTTTGAAGGTCTATCCGGGCCCGATCTTGGTCTTAGATCATATCTTTTATTTAACTCCGTAATGAGAAATTCGTAAAATGCTTGGTATTTTGAAAGTTGAGTATCTTCTTATTCTTGTTCCAAAGACCGTGATGAAGATGAAGGAACGGCCATCCGCTTCCGTTGTAGATCCCAGAGATGCTTAGTTGCCATAGACCAGTTGCCTAGGACATCTTATATAAGAGAGAGTCAAGACCATTTAAATAAAATAATCTCACAGAATCAAGCTCTCATACTATTTCTTTGCAACATGGGAAAGTTAGATTTAAAATGGTACCAAATACTTCGTAAGCTTAACGCTCGAAGGAATGGTGAATGAATGGACAAGATGTTAAGCTCCAATATAAATGCATAAGATAATTCCAATACAAATACCGTAATAAGGGCTGAACTCTCAATACTTCACAGTAGAATGAGGATTGAAGGACGTCTATTGAACACGTAGAATAAAGAGGATATTTAACCGTTATAAAACAATATTTAGAAACATATGCTAACATGTAGTGGGCTTAAGCAACCAGGAATCCACACACGATAACAACATTTGTAACAACACCTCATAGCACCCAATATAGTAGAAAAGCTGGACAGAATCGAAAACGGGACATCATATTACACCCGAGCCATATTTAAAGTGTCAAGAAGCCTATGTGATGTAAGTATCAACAAGGATAAATTTATATCAAGGAACAGAATACTCACATTCCAGAATGTATTACCAGATATATGGATGTAGGTGAAAGTGAATAACTACACTACTACACACAAGATAGAGTTACACACCGTGAAGAACTAAAACCAGAATCCTTATTGAAGACAAAACTCCTTTTCAACAATACCCCACGGCTTCGCATTCACTTCTAACTTTCACAAAAATTGCAAACAAGAAGCTCTTACACACCAATTCTTCGAAAAGTTCGAACTTCTCTTTCTCCTTTAATTTACCTCATATAGGCTTCCTTTCATCTGGCCGAGAAGATATTTTTGGGAAAATATCTTCTTCGCAGAACACAAATTTGTTAAATGTCACTTTCATAACAACAAAATTCATGATGGGGAATCAAGCCCCCCATCATGTGTAAGCAGTTCTCTACGGTTTTTCAAAAACAAATTTAAAAAGAACCTGCTCTATGAAAAAGTAAAATGCAAGAGTGGGGAAAACAACCCACTCGAAACTTAAAAGAGATTAACCGAGTAAAAGTAAAATAGGTCGTTAAGGCCACATCATCAATTGACAAAAAATCGACAAAGTAGGCCGAGGGAAGCGCTGTCGATTCGTGCGGAGGCACGTTTGCGGAAGAACTCGGCATGTCGACTCATAAATCGCGCGCATCTCTCGCTCGATCACAGCTTGGACTGTGCATCGCCGAGAACTCCTCCACCTCGATAAAGGCTTCTCGGTGAGAGCGTGGAAACCTCGCTCTAAGAGGAAGCTTGTGCTTAACTTGCGAAGGAGGTCGAACTCTTTCGTGAGGGTCGAAACAATCGGCCGGGCCGGAGTTGAGTTGCTTTTCCCATCCGGCGCCGCCCGTCTCTTTCCGTTTGCAAGCGACCGTGTACTGGGACCGCAGGCAAGAGCACCACAAGCGTTGTCCCGCAGAAGGGAGTCTCGTCACAGATTTCATCCCATACCTCGTTGAACCGTTCGACGCCGTCGACCACCCGCGATGGGCTCTCGAAGCCGCTATCGCCATTTCTTTGTCGATAATCTTGCGACACTCGATGGCCTCTCAGAATCGGCTAGGGGATACCATGCTGATCTATGTCATTTGATCTCACCGCTAAGGAACGAAATGTACTCTCCGGCATGTTGGGCCCTGTATGTATCAAGGTCTCCGCTTCTCGGTGCCTTCCTACCGAGGTAGGGAATACCGTACTTATACCCCCCACCCACACTCAAAACCCCATTGCCTTGCCATCACCGAGGTTATATCCGACCGTATTATGTTTTCTAGCCCTCGAGCAGTGAGATTTCCCTTTCGCTCTCGCTTCTCATGCCTGCAATGGTTTCTCTCGCCCGATCCGCCGTGGTCTTCTTCTTGCTCTCATTTCTTTTTCTCCTCGCAACCCCCTCGACCCATCCGTGCCACTCGTGAGTTAGTCTGTGTGCACGATCCTTTTCCCCGGCCGTAGATGCTTGCTTTTCCGTATCTCGATCTCGCTCTTGTTGCGGATAGTCAGGCCGGCAATGAGCTAGTTCCACTTGGACGCCTCGCCTGACCTGCGCTGTGCAAGTCCCATCTAGCCCTCGAAGCTCGTTGCCTTGTCCGTAACAAGTTAATTTTTTTGGCCATCTTCTCTTTCTCCTCCATTTGTTTTGATAGCCTCGGGCGGACGACCGTTTTCCTTTTCCACCTATACCAATTCAGCCCGTTTGGACATGGTGAGTACTGCATATGGGCCTCGTTCTTTGGCCGATGCAACCTCCTCTCCGCACCGATCAATGAGAGCTGCTCGTGCACTTCGTTCCTCCTCCTCTTGGCCCCGATCTCGTCCCGGAGAACACGCAACCGGTGTGCTCGGCGCCGCGCCCAACTTGTTCGGCTTCTAGGGAATCCCTCAATTTGTCGTTCGGCCCAACTTCTTCGCCGAGGGTGATCTCTGCATCAATTTCATTCCTTCATCATATTGCATACCGTCTCGGAACAAAGCCACACATGTCGTTGGATGGTACCTTCTTCATGTCAATGGAAAATTCGAGCACCCAATACCCCGGGAACATCGAATTGGGATCCACAGGAGAGCTTCTCGCCATAGAAAATACCAGAAGCCAGTGTCCGCGTTGATGGAGGAGGAGAGTCCGGTATGATACTTTCCAACACATCCCCCCGCATCGGGGCCTTGTACTTGTCGCGGATCACTTATTCATCTCGATCCCTTTCAATCGCCCGGGCGAAGTGTGCTCAATGATAACCTCGTGGGTGACCGTGGAAATCGCAGGAAGTGGCCGCGTCCTTGAAACTAACATATGTGGTGCCGGTAGGGACAGGGCTTGTCGGATAAATACTCCGGGAGAAAGGGAAACCCTCGTTCCCCCCGAGGGGAAATGAAGGTGCCCCCGATGCACGTCGAAGACATCTCTCGAGCCATGTGATAAAATCAACCATAGAATGGACCCGAGGGGTGATTTGGTGGTATAGGCCCGACACGACTACCCGTAATTGTCCGTGTTCTTGAGATGGCGACCGAAAAGCAAGGGTTTGATGTCGCGTATGTCGAATGGGTATTGAGGGTCGCGTATACCGCCTGAAGTCACAGAGAGGCTCGAAACCAGGGGGATTCCTAGATTCACCGACCTCGGGGGGTTTCTGCTCATTTTTTCTTGGCGTTACCTTTCCATGGCCGACATTCGAAGAATTCGAAAAAAGTGAAAGGAAAATAGAGGGAGAATGGATAATGGAATACCCGAATGGAAGTGAATCTCGCACGAGAAAGCGACGCAGTGAACTCGACAATGCTTGGGGTAGACCGTACGCTCTTTGCAACTCGGGTAGACACATCGAGATGGGAACCCTCGCGACTCATCGGGAGTGAACACGGAGGGAATGTTATTCCGGGACTCGGGTAATTCGAGATAAAAAGACGAATGGATAAAACGAATGAAGGCAAGTGTCCCAAGGACACCGGGACAAGGAGGCACGCGACGACAGGGGATTGGGTATGTCGAGGGCAGGTGGGCGCCCGTGCCGGTTTAAGGTCAGGCATGGGCCCTGGGCATCGTCCCACCTAACAGACCTGTTCGTTCCTTTACCGCACGCGCTCGTATAACTCTTCGAAACATATGAGCTCTTTACCGACCGAAAACATACACTACCCACCGAGGTCCACTTTCGTTTCGCCATGTCACCACGCCACGGCAAAGCTCCGATACTACCCCTTCTAACGTTGAGTCCCCCACCATGCTACGTGTCACAATTCCGTGGGGGTATGGATCCCTCCTTCCCCCCCCGCCGCTCGACCCTCGAATTTCCCACGCGCGCCTTCACGTGGCCGCACTTTCTTCCGGCACGCTCTGCCTTTGCGTTCCATTTTGGCTTTACACTTCACCATTTTTTGTGTTAATTACCCACTGCCTTTAATGCACTTGGCTTTCATTACCTTGTCTCCTTTCGACCCACTTTTGAAATATTTCGCCCCTTTAATATAAAAATTTAATACATGGCTTGTCAACCCTTTAATACACCCATGACTAATGTTAAAGATTGAACAACATTGGCTCCACCTCGTACCTACACGTTTGTCCTCGAACGTGTCGAGAACTACGCATCGCTTGTTTATCTTATGAACGCCTACCTTCAAAGACCATGGATTTCCTTCCGGACAAATCGTCATGACTCATGCACTACTCAATTCAAAAACAAAAAACAACAAAATGCAATGTACAATATAATACACCCAAGCCACCGCTTCGTAATCGAAAATATGGTTTGGAGTGGAACCCGCCATTTACATGGGCGTCAAGCGATCTCCCCCCGCAAATTCCCCTCCACCTTAAAAGTATTGTTACCACCTTCCTCTGCAATTTTGAAAGGGCCGAAATCCGCAGAGGATCAAACTTACCATGCTTGCCTTTATCACTCTTCGAACATCCCACTCCGGAAAGCACCGCATCTCCCACCGCAAACCTCTCGTCTTTAGCATGTTGATCGAATAGCTCTTTCCATCTTCTCCTCGGTACTGCTAGCTTTTGTTCACCCGATCGCGAGTTTCTTCGAGCTCTACCAGCTGATTAATTCTCCCGATAACATCATCGTTCCTCCCCCGGCTCTCCGCACAAATCGAGCCACGTGCAAGGCGTCCGTATGTAGGGAAGACAGGCCGCTCGTCCATATACCAACTCGTATGGAGATTTCCAAACTTGCTCTTTACCGGCACTCGTTTTGCCTGGCTGCAGCGAACTTCCACCGAGAATCCCAATTTTCCGGTTCTCGTTGATAGTCTTCTTTAGTGCCTGGATCGCAGTTTTGTTTGAGATCTCCCGCAGGCCATTTCCTTAGGGGTAGTAAGTTGCAGAGTGACCCAAATGAAATGTTATATTAAGCTGGCAAAAATTCGCAAATTTTGTAGATTTGAAAGCTTGCGCATTGTCGATGATTATTCTAGCGTTGTGCCCAAACCCGGATATAATATTCTCTTCCATAAATTTCATTATAACCCAGAAACCGGAGCATTTCTCGCGTGTATGGATTCTACCCATTTTGTAAACAATCCGTGGCAATTTTCAGATCCATCTATGCGGGCCACTTGAGGGCGGGGTGAATTTCGCCCCTATAAAATCAATTTCACCGTTTGAAAGGCTCGTCTACATGGACAGAATCAAAGGCAGAGTCACAGCTTCGTTTTTCTCGCAAATTTCGGCATTTCATCACATGCCCCGACCCAAGTGAAGACATCTCCAAACAATTTTTGCCGCAGAAACCAAATTTCTTCGAGATCTTGTGAGTGGTGGCCCTCCAACCGTAATGTCCCCCACATATACCTTCGTGGAACTCTCGCTATGATACTTCCCACCTCTTCCTGGCCGTACATAAGAGCAGTGGATGTCCGAGGGATCTCTCCAAAGATAAATTCTCGCCCTCGTTCGCAACCATACTTCGTGACTTCAACCCGAGTGCCCCGTATTTAGCCTTCTCGCAATGCAGGTGGACAACTTAGTGTTAGGAGGTACTCCACTATTTCCTTGTAGTAATCGGGCCGTAAGGTATTTCATCCGTATCTTTTGGGAGGCTATCTCCACTCCCCGTGATTTTTCTTTTTCCCGCAATCTTCGTTTGCTAACAAGGTATGCATTGATACCCAAAGCCCCGGCAATTTGGACTCGATAGAATCTTGGCTAGACCTTGCCCCTTGATTAATTTGGTAGGACGAATATCTAATTCATATTCTCGTATCTTGGCTATCCATTTCCTCTTTTTTCCCTCAATCGTCCCCTTGGATGAGAATGTCCTTAACACCGCTCGTAGGAACAAATGCAATGATATGGGACTCAGAAACATACATCTTAAAGCCTTGAAGGATTTCACCACAGAGCATAGGCTTGCTTCTCCAATATGTTATATTTGAGCTTGGCATCACGCAAGATTTACCGAAGAATGCAATTTCCGGTTGCTCATAGCCCTCCTCGTTCTTCTCGCAACAGAACTCCACCACCGTATGGGGTGACGCAAAAAGAAAAAATCATAAAAGGTTTGGAATAATCGGGCCCGACCAACACAGGGGCTTCAACAAATGCATTTTTGATTCTAGTAAAGGCCTCTCTTGACTCGATGACCACTTCACTTCATTGTTCTTTTTTAACATGTCGTTGATGTGCCTAACTATCTCAAAGATAGTTAGGGATGAACCTCCTCGTAAAGTTTATTCGGCCCAGAAACACTTGAATTTATTTTTTGTTTCTCAAAGGTGGCTATGCCATTTATCACTTCAACTCTTTTAGGTCTATCTTCACTCCATCTTTGGTTACAATGTGGCCCAAGAGCTTGCCCTCTTCCAATGCAAACAAAGGACTGTGGGTTAAGGGAGAGACTATACTTTCTCGCACTTCTCAAAGGTTCTCAAGGCAGTGTTCTATGTGCTCTACATCATTCTTTGAGTATCACAAAGAACGTCGTCCAGACATACCATCACAAACCCGGTCCTCGCTCTCCAATAAAAGCAATATCCATGGCCCCTCTCGAAAAGGGCTCCTCGCGTTGATCAACCCAAAAGGCATTCTAGCATACATGAACGTTCCCTATGGAGTGGTAAAGGTCGTCTTCTTTTTGATCTTCCGGTAATATCGCCACCGATTGTAGCCCGAGAACTCATCCATCATGGACATCCGGAAGCTCCAACCACTTTCCGCAAGATATGGTCCATTTTAGCAACAATTATCCTTTAGGGATGCCTGCCTGTGTCTCTTCGAAATCAACACATAGCCTTATTTCTCCATTCTTTCGCACCGGGGGACTACCCTTGGCCACCCACTCGTAATATCTCAATGGCACTATAATCTTAGCCTTCGCCGCTTTTATTTTCGCTCAATAGAAGGGCAAGAATAGGGGGTTAACTGTCCGGTTTTTGCTTGTGTGGCTTTGCATCTCCCTTCAAAGGGAATCTTATGCCGCATACGTCGACATCAAAAGTTTTTAGGTCTTGATATGACCAGCAAACACATCAGTAGGCCTGGAATAACTTTTGATACAACTATTTGTATTCCCCTCCGGACTCCTTTGGATAACTTCACAATTTTTGATCCTCTTTAGTGCCCAAAGTGAGGTCTTCGAATCGGTTTTCCGCCACCACTTTATTTGACTGTAAAGGAACATCATTTTTTGTTAAACAACCTCTCTAAAGGCACTGCCCTCGTGAATGACATTCCCTTTCAACCGTAGAAATTTATGGCCGCTATTCTTCTCTTCCGGCTCATTCGGAATGCTCCACCCCTTTTCCTCACAACCCACAATCTCCATGTTGGAAAACTCCTGTCAGCTTCTAGAACCTCTTCACCTCGCTCCTCATCTTCAAACACCTCGCCAAAGGCTTCGACGTTATCCGGGATTGAAGGTCGGCATCTACTTCGATCTCATATCTCGTAAGAGGGTTCGAGGTGGGCGAAGGTACCAGCGCCCACCGCTGGGCGTAACTGCCATCCTCGTTCGTCTCCCAAGCATGAAATTGAATGTTGAATGACAATGAAAGAGTTTCTTACAAGATCCCAAACTTCATTTCTATAGGCCTTTAGCCTAAAGATGTTTGGCTTGGCACCGATTCCTCACTTTGTCCGACTACCAATCGTAATTCCCGCACCTTTAGATTTTGTATGTTCATACTCCTTGTCGTCTCAGCCCCCAATATGAGTGCTTCATATTCAGCCACGTTGTTTGTGGCCTCATACTCCATCTTGAAGGACAAAGGGACCCATTGACCCATAGGTGAAATTAGCAACACTCCACCCCCATTTCCTTCGGGACCCGCCCCCATCAAAATGGAGTGTCCATATTTCGCATCCATATTCCGCACCGATGATTCCACCTTTATCCGACGGTATCGAGGGCTCATGGGCGTACTTCGATCTTCTTTCCAACATTAGACATGAGAAATCCCCTTCTCTCGCCGTAGACCGGGGAATTAACCGAATCAGCTCGCCTCGTGACTCAAGCGACAAATCCGGTTTCCCCTCGACACAATCTCCTCTCTTGGCCACCAAAGACAGCGGATAGTGGCACAGTCGGGGTCCACTTAATTGACCCTCCGATTCTCGTTCCCCAAGACCTCGACGCAGCATACCGAAGCGGCCGGGTCGTTAGCCACCACAATAATATCCATCACCATACCTCGACAGGATCTATGCCAAATTAATTGCCGCATCTTTAATCATGCCCAAACATTTCACTCTTTTGGAGTCAAACGAATAGAGGTATTTATATGGGCGAGTGATTTGGAGTCCCAATTGCTCCATGACAGATAGGGGCATGAGGTCAGGAGATGCTCCCCTTAGTCTAACATACAATTATGCAACAATAGATCATGGATCACTAAAGACACATGTGTGCGGGAGGCGTGGAGGAATCTAATTTTTCAACGTGGGGACCAAAACTACCATAGGTTCTTCTCTTGCAAGTTAAGACTATCCGGGATGTGTGATGCATCAGAGGGAGAGATGAAGGAAGTGACTCGTGACTCGATAAGCAGTGTTGTTTCAATAACTCGGTACAAGGGAACTCGTATTTCTTACTTTTTTTCAAGCTCTTTTTGAAAACATAAGACAGATGAAGGCTTATCCACTAACACTTCTTTTTCTTTTCGACTTTACTTTCGAGAGGGAGGCTTAACTCTTTTTACAAGGCTTATCATTAGGGACACAACTACTTCGTGAAGACGAAGGCATTTGATTATCGTATTGCATAGATTGGTTAAGGGGCCCTTAGCTTTTTCCTCGGGTTTTTGAGTATTGGACCTCCTTCCGTGTGTGCCGCCTTTGGGGAGTGTCTTCCTCTCATCTTGAGTGCGGGTTCTCTTTTCCGGGAGGACCCGAGGTCATATTTTCTATTGAATTGGGCTTGCATGAAGTCAACGAACCGTTTACGAAGAATCATCGAATCCTTGTGCTCTTCAAAGATCCTCGTTGTTCTTCATTTCTCGAGTGAACTTGTAGATCCCCCTCCTCATTTTCATGGCCAGGACATTCCATATCATCGTTTTCTCGAGAAGACAGTGGCAGCTGTGCCTCCTTCGTTCACAGCAGTGATCTTCTTTAGAAGCTTCCTCACTTGCCTCCCAAGCATAGAGGATGCGGCACTCGATCTTGTTGCTCCTTCTCGTCCTCTCCGGCGTATTCGCAAGGGTGGTTTCGTATCGAGGATCGAACTCGTTTGAAGCATTCTCGAAATTCTTTGGGGGTGAATTCTTGCCTCCATCTCGGCGTTCGATCAAATTTTTACTTGGAGAGATTTTCGATCATTCTATTCATTTCCTCAATCTTGTCATTGGCCGAATCTCCTTCTTGGCTCGAGGTGGATACCTCCTCCTTTCCCCCTCTTTCCGACATCGTGTTCTCGTTTCCCTTTTGATTTGCCGCCGGAGACAAAAGTTTGCTTCTATTTCTAACGCGTCTGCTCCGTGCATCATCCGCAGTGGCCGGCTTTTTTCTCAATGAGAAACCGAATTCGGTAATCAGTTACCGCCACAAAAACGACCTCTCGGGTAGCCGTCCGAGGAGGCTTCATCCTCGCGGGAAGACTCGTGCACAATTTGTTAAATCTTCCGATAAACTCGATACCCCTTTCATTATGTTTCTTTTTCGCAGTGTTAAATTCGGTAAGGACATTACCACATCTTTTCCCCCACTTTTTGATGAAAGCATCCTCCATTGCCTCCCAGAGTTGATTGAACGAAGCTCCAAGTGTTTTTGGAACCATTTTTTGGCTTCCCCATCTACATGATTGCACGAAAAGCCTTAGAACCACGCCCGCATGTCTAATAAAATATTCTTCGAAAGAGCAAGAAAAATTCAACATGTTTCGGGGCTTCAATGTCACTCTCACTCATTAAATCTGTGCAGACCTTCAAATAATCCCGGCGTGATGTCATTTAGCACGGCGGTAGCTCCAAAGGAGCGTATCCTCGTTTGCAGCTGTGGACATTCGCCATCGGGGGAGGTGGAGTGTAACACAAGAGTTCCGAGTCGTAAGAGGGGGAGGAGAAGGTGGTAGTGAAGTATGGATAATGATGGGGATGTAGTGAACAGCCGGTTTGAGGGGCCGACGGAAATGTAGGGTCGTGAACAACAAATTTATTTCAAGAACTTCCCTTAATCTCCTCACTGTGGGTAGGGGTGAAAGAGTAATGCGGAGTATAGCTAGACTCACTTCGTTCTTGATATGGGCGCCTCCCCCGAGGTGGGCTCTCCGAATAGTAACCGTATCTTCTATGATAGGGTTAGGGCCTCGTATTTGGGCGATTTGAGAGAAGAGGACTCGAAGATAGGGAAAGTTTCTAGTGAGAATTCAGTGAATCTCTGTGATGGACCGACCGCCTTCTCCTCTTCTATGTAGGATTCTCTCTAGGTCGTACGCGCAGGGTGTCCTTGACCCGAGATGTATCCGACCTTAGGTGTGGCTTGGCTGTGAGCCAGGACTCCAGAAACAAAGCTTAACTATAATATGACTGTGGAGTCGCCAAGGTGAGGGGTGACAACCTCAACTCTTCGTGCTCACCTAACGAAGAGTGAATGGATTTTTGTCGAGGCCTGTGGATCTTAAATTTCTTCAACTTCGTTCCCTAAGAACGACGCCAAAAGATGTTGTAGCTCCTAGAGACACTTAGAGTTGCCATAGACCAAAGGTTTCCAGACATCTTATATAGCAGAGAGTCAAGACCATTTAAATAAAATAATCTCAAAGTAGAATCGTGCTCTCATACTATTTCTTTGCAGATGGGAAAGTTAGATTTAAATGGTACCAAATACTTTAGAAGCTTAATGTCAAGGAACAATAATGAATGGACAAGATGTTAAGCTCCAATATAAATGCATAAGACAATTTCCAAGAGCGCTCGTCGTAATAAGGGTCGAACTCTCAATACTTCACAAAGAATGAGGATTGAAGGACGCTATTGAACACGTAGAATAAAGAGGATATTTAATCGTTATAAACAATATTTAGAAACATATGCTAACATGTAGTGGGCTTAAGCAACCAAGAATCCACACATGATAACAACATTTGTAAATAACACCTCATAGTTAAACAACATAGTAGAAAAGCTGATGAATCGAAAACGGGACAACATATTACACCTCGAGCCATATTTAAAGTGTCAAGAAGCCTATGATGTAAGTATCAACAAGGATAAATTTATATCGAAGCAATGTACTACCGCATTCCGTAATGTAATACTCGTATATATGGATGTAAAGCAAATGAATAACTACACTACTACACACAAGACAGAGATACACACCGTGAAGAACTAAAACCAATCCTTATCGAAGACAAACTCCTTTTCTACCGAGGCCCTTACCAGTTTTGCATTCATATCGTAACTTTCACAAAAATTGCAAACAAGCAGCTCTTACACGTACCACCCTTCATAAAGTTTGGAACTTCTTTCTCCTTTAATTTACCTCATATAGGCTTCCTTCATCTTAGCGAGAAGATATTTTTGGGAAAATATCTTCGCATGAACAAAAAAATGTTAAATGTCACTTTCATAACAACAAAATTCATGATGGGAATCAAGCCTCCCATCATGTGTAAGCAGTGCCTCGACCGTTTTTTCAAAACATAAATTTAAAGAATTGTTCCTGCGAAAAAGTAAAAATGCAAGAGTGGGGAAAACAACCCACTCGAAACTTAAAAGAGATTAACCGAGTAAAAGTAAAATAGGCCGTTAAGGCCACATCATGAATCGACAGAAAAATCACAAAGTAGGCCGAGTGGAAGTAGTTGCCGATTCAAAGTGGAGGCACGTTTGCGAAGAACTAGCATGCCGACTCATAAATCGCGCGCATCTCCGCCGAGTTTCCGCAGCTTGGCTCCTGCACGCGAGAACCCCCTCCACCTCGATAAAGGCTTCGGTGAGAGCGTGGAACCTGCTCCGTAAGGTCCCACCTTACCCACCATCGTAAAGATAGAGAAGTAGATGTCACATAGTCATTAATACTCATTTGCACAAAATCCGCTAAAGAATTAGTCACCGTAAAATTGTTTCCAACAAAAGGCCCTTTTTATTTTGAAAGCTTTAGATAATACAAGAAACAACTATCTTAGTCACACTTCAGCAAATTATTAAATTCATTTTCACATTCATACCAAAAAACTTGCGTACATAGGAAGCTACACCCATTAAATAGTTTATTTATAATTTATAGTAACATAAAAACACATGAGTAACTAAGAATTTTACACTCAACAATTTATATGCACAAAAGCTACACCATTCAAGATTTTTGACAAACACTTTGCGTACATGCACTCTACACTCATTCAAAATGCCTTATGATAAACACTTTGCAAGCACACAATTAAAAGTCATTGAGGCATTTTGTCAAATACTTAGCAACAATGAATTTAAGAATATTCTTCAACATATTTATCTCATAAAATTCATGTAATTTAAAACCGTAAATGTTTCCATCTTTTAAAAACAAAGGACTAAATAATCTTAGTTTTTTCGTGCTGAAAGACTCAACAACAAAGCATACAACCCGCATGTTAACCGCCAAATTGCCCGCATTTCCGATCCGCGTTCGAAAATTATTTTTGTGGAATGAAATCGTGGGTTACATGACCATTAGGCACGGAGAGCCCCCGATGTTGGGCCGAATCGATCCAAAACGCCCGTAAATGCGATTCTTGAAAACAACAAATTTATAGCCTAACCGTTTCATTTATGACTTTTGTCAAACATATGGAATGAAAACTTACAACTACACCTCTACATGAGGAAAAACAACCCAAGTTATGCTACTAAGATATGCCTACCGAAATCACACATTTCTAAATCCACCATATGAGTCCTTAAAACATTTTACCACCCACAAGCTAATTCATTTGACATGATTGACAAGCTTTTTGCACCAATTGCCACAATTTACAAACATATGTATACCCCCGAATGCTACAACCATTAAGGCTTTCTATCAAAATTTTGCGTACTATTACAACAACTTGAATAACAAAACATTGAATTATTAATAAGAATATGAAACATAAGCCATAACTGAAATTTATCTCCAACTTACCTCAAGCATTTGATCTTCCAAACTATATTTTAGTTGCCATTATTTTTTGCATTTTCTTTTAAGGGTTGATTCCGTAATTCCCTCCAAGTATATTTTGGGTACATGTCCATTTTCTTACTCCCGATGTAAGTCGCAAGTTAGCACTTATTCATGCATAAAAAAATAGATAACATTACTCATTCATAGATATTGTCAAACACTTAAACTATCCTCAAACCATTTATAAAA
The DNA here is from genome assembly GCA_034641835.2 of Pinus albicaulis. Classification (NCBI taxonomy): domain Eukaryota; kingdom Viridiplantae; phylum Streptophyta; class Pinopsida; order Pinales; family Pinaceae; genus Pinus; species Pinus albicaulis. Next base: position 38,053 of record JAXQQM020071837.1, on the reverse strand, counting down.
CATGCATCTATTAATTATTTGAAACAAACCAAATCATGAAATACTTACCCAAGTCCTTTGGAATAAATTTATTGCAATTACCTTCAACAATATTTGGCTTTCCTTTTCAAATGCTACAATACTAAGATTAGTACCATAAACTACACCAATAATAACTCCAATATCGAGATCTAAACTTCCATACATATAGATTGATCTAGTCTTCATTTTTAACTAATCAATAATATTTTATATAAAATAAGCCTAAACCAAAATTAGATGCTTACAACAATTTAAATGTCTACTATTTTATGCTAAAGCTATACTATAATTTTAGGACAATGGAAATTATACCCCGAAGAGACATTCAAATTAATCGTTGAGAATATGATCCACCGATCCCTTAACCAACTCATTTGAACCATCCGAAGCCTAATTAACCATATCCAGGAGAACCTCCCCCCGGAACCCCGAGCCGTAAAAGCTCACAAACAATACCAAAAATACAATAGTAGAGAGATAGATGCAAGGAAAATCAAGGAATATAGTTTTCACTTCTCTAAATACCACTCATGTTCAACCTCAATAGATACTTAGAAGATTCGTAAGAAATTCGCATTTGTTTTGGAAGTAATTGGATACTTCCATATCTCTCCCTCTCACCATATTCCTCAAGTCTCTTCCACTGTGCATTAACCCTCCCCCCTCAAAATGAGAATATATGAGACTCATATATAGGAGGAGCAACAATTCTTTGTCATAAAGGAGGATTAATATGCATGCATTGTATTCCATTTAGAGGAGTGTAACTTATGCCATTAAGGAGAGGTATGCATGCCTTATTTAAGAAGAGTGTAACATATGCATTAAAGTGAGTGTAAGAGGAATATTTTATGACACATATTTAATGAGTGTAAGAGGAATATTTTATGACATATATTTAATGAGTGTAGAGAATATGCCATTCATTGATGAGTACATGCAGAGAGTGCAATGTAATATTTAAAATAGAGAGAGTTACATAGAGCCATGAGAGTCAATGTATGAGAGAGGTGTGAAGTGATTGAGGAGATAATTCCCTTTTAATAATAATATCATAGTCTTATAAAGATAATAATAATATTAATAATATTAATAATATTGAGGATTAAGTCGAGATTGAACTATTACAATTGATTAATCATAAGCTAAGTGATTTTCCTTCAAGTATACTGAGTTGACCTATCGATTGGAGGGTGATTTACTATTTTTCGAAAGTTTTACCAAAATATAGACATGACTTTCTATTTTTTAGAAAGTCACTCCAAAATTGTTAGGAATGAGATCTTATTAAGGAATTTCATATGTGAGCGCTCCCATGAGTGGTATTTTGGATAATAGGGATTCCGCACCCTATTGTATGCATCTTTGTGCCTTAGTAGATTGAGGACTCCATGCCCTCGATCTACCTCTTAAAGATCCAAGATTCCACACCTGATCTTTTTAAACATTCGTGACTCCGCGTCCCAAACATTTCTTACCAGATTCAAGACTCCACGCTTTATATTTCATGGATTTAGGACCTCGCGCCCTAATCCTTTTATTATATATCCAAGACTCCACGTCTTTATATTTCATGGATTTAGAACTCCGGTACTCTAATTTCCATGGCTTCATCTACTTTGCTTTGAAACTCCGCGCTTCACCTTAAGGCATCGATTGTGAGCTCATACCCATCTAATGGTTCATTGGTAAGGTCTTCTTCCAAGACTCGCACACATCACAATCTCATTGATCAAATAAATCGAATGAATTTCATAATTAACTTATTCAAATTTTACCAAATATCGTGCATGACTTCCATAGTAATTTTGTTTTTGGAGAAATGACTTCCACAAATATTTATAACTTGAGTATCCTTGTTGGCAATGACCAAGTCCCCGCCACATCATGCTTAGTACGATATTATGCACATATAATCATACAAATTATGTATCATCCACAAATCATAATTAACCATATGTTCCATCTAACCATAATCATCCATGGATCCGTGTCTCAATTCCGAATCACCATTCATGTCATACGCCTATGTCCAAAATAGGATACCAAAAGAGAAAACATTGCTAATATGCTCTTAACCAAAATCAAATTCTTTTGTATGCAACCATCGATATCATCATAAGCACACAACAATCAAGTGACCTAAACCAGGTCATAGCATATAAGCATGTACATAAGTCTTTCATACATAATATTATATCATTATATCAAAATCACCATCTCTAAGTGTCATCAAAGCTATCTCACTAAGAAGGGACACTACATACTCCCCCTCTTGGGCTAAACTTGGCCCGAAGTTTTTCCTACGGTCATAAGATACTTATTTCTTTTAGATTCTCCTATCAATAAGTTGTTAACCTTATGTATATATATTTGATATTTTTTTTTTGTTTTTTTTTCATGCTAATCCATAGTCTAATGTTTTCTAAATTGGAAGCAACTCCATGACAACTAAACATAGCATTCTTAATCAAGTAGAAAATATATCCATGCCATATTAGACATGTTTTGATATAAAATACCAAAGATTTATATCAAAACTAACCATACAATTTATAGTACCTTATAAAGTAATATTGTATGTAATTGATAAGATATCTACTTAATTTATCTATAATAATTTGATATTCTACATGTTTTTCTTTCTCATAGTCTATATGAATCCTACATGTGTCATCTTCAAGGTTCTGTAGTATGTTGAGCTTGCCAAGCTATAAATAGAACACACATTGGTTGTATACACAACAATGATGGTCTATCCCATATCACAATCAAATTGGCATACAGTAAGCATAAATAATCAACATACAATTGTAAGTGAAATTATGCAACAAAACATGATGTTATATATAAAACCCACTCGTACACAACAAAACATGATGTTATATATAAAACACACTCTTACATCCCACTTGATTTATGTCTTCTCAATCCAATTTTCCTCTTTTCATTCCATAAGACATCCTTGCAAATGAGAGCTGCCTGTGCACTTGTTCCTCCCTCCTCTTGGTTCTTGATCTGGTCCTGGAGAACACGTAGCTGGTGTGCTCTGGCGCGGCAGCTAACTTGTTCGGCTTCTAGGGAATCCCTCAATTTGTCATGTTTATGCTCTAACTTCTTCAGCGCGAGGGTGATCTGCATCAATTTATCTTTCATCATATCGCATACCATCTGGAACAAGTCACACATGTCATTGGCTGGTACCTTCTTCATGTCAATGGAAAATTCGAGCACCCGATAGCTGGGAACATCAGAATTGGGATCCAGGAGAGCTTCTGCCATAGACAATACTAGGCTTTCAGTGTCCGCGTTGATGGAGGAGGAGAGTCTGGTATGATACTTCTCAACATATCCCCCCAGATCAGCTTTGTACTTGTCGCGGATCACTTTATTCGTCTGATCCCTTTCAACTTCCCTGAGCGAAGTGTGCTCAATGATAGCCTGCGTGACATCTGTGAAATCAAAGGAAGTTGCGCTGTCTCTTAACACTGTTATCCCGACCTTTCCTTTATCAAATTCGCCGAACTTCGTGAAGGGTTCCAGTAATTGCTCCTCCCCTATGACTTCCGCCTCACTGGTGGCCGTCCTTTGTCTTTTGGGAGGGGGCGCTGCTCCTGAGGTACCTGCTTCTTCTCCACCTGTGCCTCTGTTGACATCCTCCTCCTCCCCTGTAGCAGATGAATCTGTCTCCATCTGCGAAAACAAGGGCCAAGTTTCATGGTTAGCCCTCCATTCCATAAATGGCCTCGGCTCGTGTATGTAGGGTGTAGACCTGTTCCTTTTCCTTTTGTTTGAAATAATTTCTCGCGGGTCATAGGCCCAGCTTTTCCCCAGCCTTAGGTCCATACCTTGCAGCATTTTCTCGACGATCGGGAGGGCATGTCTCGAGTTTACCATGAAAGGGCCGATTTCAATGGGAAGCCTTAGGATGTAGCCCTTCTTGGCAGGAACAAAATGGAGCTGGTCGGCCTTGAGGGCTTGCCAGATGTACTCGAGTGCATAAACTCGTCGGACAGGGAACACCGGCAACCGGTATGGGGCAACTTCGGCTCCATAGACCTGAATTTCAGTGCAGTCCTCGAAAAGAAACCAATCTCCAGTACTCTGGTATTTTCCGGCTTGCAGCTAGCCTTTCATTTCTGGGAAGACCCTAGGGGAAGGCGAATCATGAATAATGGTATAGGCAATAGACATGAAAGTGTTCACAAAGTTAGCATAACCCTCTCCCTTAGGTAGTTGACGCACAGAGAAATTCCAGTCGAAGACTGGTCTGGGTTTGGAATTCTCAGGGTAAACTTTGTCTAACCCTAAACGGTCAAACTTATCGGCGTGCTGGAACAAGAAGAGGTAAAAAACCATTGAACAGAAACAGAACTGACGGGTTTGTGGAAGCTCCTGGAATTGGGTTTGAATGGATGTGGAGAGGAAACCATGAATATCTAAAACCACCCCTTTCTGGGACATGAACCATAAGAAATGGACGCACACCTTGGAGATGTCCTCCGGACTCCCTACCCCTAAAAGGCCAGCTATCAGAGAGAGAATGGGCCGAACCTCTTCAACGAACAGACTTAATGGGAACGGCTCCGTGGCGGGCAGGGAAGCAGCTTGGTCAACGGTTATGGAGGAGATGAAAGCTCGCCTGGCCTCCCGTGGCTGTTTGATGAACTGGGCTTGCAAGGCCGCGTCCTTGAAACTAACATATGTGGTGCTGGTAGGGATACAGAGGGCTTGTTTGATAACATCGGGAGAAAGGGAAAAAACCATGTTCCCCTGAGGGGAAATGAAAGTGCCCCGATGCACGTCGAAGACATCTCTGAGCCAGGTGATGAAAGCAACCACAGAATGGACCTGAGGGGTGATTTGGTGGTATAGGCCCAACACGACTACCCGGTAACTGTCTGTGTTCTTGAGATGGCGACTGAAAAGCAAGGGTTTGATGCTGTGTATGTCGAATGGGTATTGAGGGTCGCAGATACTAGCTTGGAAGTCATAGAGAGGTTCGAAACCAGGGGGATTCCTAGATTCACGGACCTGGGGGGTTTCGGGCTCATTCTTCTTTGGCGTTACCTTTCCCATGGCTGACATTCAAGAATTCGAAAAAGTGAAAGGAAAATAGAGGGAGAATGAATAATGGAATACCTGAATGGAAGGTGAATCTGCTCGGGAAAACGACGCAGGGAACTCTGACAATGTTTTGGGTAGACCAGATGCTCTTTGCTACTTGGTATACGCCGTAGACGGGAACCTGCGACCTTTTACTGGAGTGAAATACGGAGGGAATGTTATCTCTGGACTGGGTAATTCGAGATAAAAAGACGAATGGATAAAACGAATGAAGGCAAGTGTCCTAAGGACACTGACAGTGAGGCACGCGGCGCATAGGGATTGGGTATGTCAGAGTGCAGGTGGGCGCCTCGTGCCGGGTTTAAGGCTGGTATGGGCCTCGGTACTAGCTGACCTAATAGACTTTACCTTACCTTTTTACCGCATGCGCTGTATAACTCCTGAAACATATGAGCTCTTATACCGACTGAAAACATACACTACCCACCGTGCGGGTCCACTTTTCGTTCCGCCATGTCACCACGCCACACGGAAGGTTCATACTACCCCCTTCTAATGTTGAGTCCCCCACCATGCTACGTGTCACAATTCCGTGGGGGTATGGATCCCTTCCTTCCCCCGCTGCTCGAACCCCTCGGAATTTCCCACGTGCGTCTTCACGTGGCTGCACTTTCTTCTGGTACGTCGGTCTTGTGTTCCATTTTGGCTTTACACTTCACCATTTTTGTGTTAATTCCCCATTGTCTTTAATTCACTTGGCTTTCATTACCTTGTCTCCTTTCGACCCACTTTTGAAATATTTCGCCCTTTAATATAAAATTGAATACATGGCTTGTCAACCCTAATACACCCATGACTAATGTTAAAGATTGAAAAACCTCTCGGCTCTACTGAAGAATCAAAATTATTGATATCTTCTGTGATTACAGGGCCAGTATCTTGTGGCTACCGATCATCAATCAACAAAGGAGGTTGAATGTTTTGATCTAGTCTCTGAAGAATTCGAAGTTAAGGAGCTCTCCATGATTGATTTTGATTTTGATTTTGAGGTTTGATAGCAATTTGCTGAGAAGATCTAGGTTATGTTTCAATCTTAGAGATTCTATTGGAAAGGTTCTTAAGTAAAGATGTGATTTCATCAATTTTATGATCTTCTAGTTTGGATTTGGAAGAGGACGATTCATCAAGCTTAGCTTTTAATTTTCTTTGTTCTTTCTCTTCTTTAGCTTTAATTTATCCAGAAGCTGACCTATTGGCTTCTACCTCAATAGCAGTAGTCTGCATGTCTTGTAATGTGTTATAAATTCTCTCCCTTAGCATAACTGCAAAGTCATCATAAAATGCTTTAGAAAATCTGACCTTTGCAGCTGCTACTGGAGGTTTACAATCAACATGCATTTTGTGGTAGAGTTTGTTAAATCTTTTAATAAATTCAGCTACTAGTTCACCAGGATTTCTCTTTAACTCTTCAAATTCAGTGAGAAAATAAACAACATCTTTCTTTACCTCCCATTGGTTTTTAAAGATAGTTATAAGTTCATTCCATGTTCGAATAGAATCAACTATAAGTTGCCTAAACCAGATCCTAACGTTACCTTCTAAAGAATTTACAAATAATCTCATAGAAACATCTTCATGCTCGATGTTCATATTATCAGCGAAATCTAAGAAGGCTGCTATATGATCCTCTGCTGAGGGACCTGTTTCTCCATTAAATCTTGGTAAATGTTGAAGATATCCATCAGGAAAATTTCCCAAGATGTTAGGAAGAATAAGAGAAACATACCTTTCTTGTATAATGGGTTGAAAAGACATTTCAGATGATGATGAAAATGATAATGAAGATGTAGGTGAATGAGTATTAGAGGATGGAGGAGAGTGTGAAGGAGGAAGATGTGAGGATTTCAAAGGGATTTTAACAATCAAATTTTGAGCTGACGGTGTTAAATATTCTTCCTTATATTCAAACAATGGATTACAATAGACAGAAAATGTCCCTTCTTGTTTAGTAGAGGTTGATGGAATAGAATAATAAACCGGAGTGAAAAAATATATAGGCTTAAATTCATGTAAATGTAAGCCCAATTCTGTTTGAGATGTAGGTGAGTCTAAAGGGAAAGGTGGAACTTGATATGACTCAAGTGATTCTATCAACAAGGTTGACTGAATATCTACTCCTTTTGAATAAAGTTCAGAAACTCTAGGAGGTACTTGAGTTGAATTAGGATGGGATGATATTACTCAAAAGGGATCTACATACAAAAACTTTCAGGGTGTAAAACTGAAGAGGAAGAAGCATAAATTTTATGTTTTCTTCTCAAAGAGGCTTCCCTAATAAGTCTTTCTGGATCTGGTAAAGGATTAACTATCTCATATTCAGAATGTGATCTAGTGTGCTTAAAGGGAGCCGGCTTGAACCAATGGAATCACCAGGTGAAATATTTTGACCTATATCCTTATCCTTTATTCACCTTAAATAAAAAGGGAAAATCGTTGCCCCAGGGAAAATTTAGCTTTCAATTCTTCATCTCCCCGGAAATGGTGCCAATCTGATATTGTCCTTTGAGATAACCTAAGGTTGATAAGTTAATCCAAAGCATCTAAAATATTTGTTGTTTTTGAATAGTTGGATGACCAGTGAACAATTTTCTGAACAAGTGATTTTAACTTAGAAAGATCCTTGATAAAATAAAAGGTTGTTCTTTAAATACATATGGTTAATTTCATTTTAAGTGGGATGGATAAGAATAATGTGGAGAAGTATAAATGATTTAATATTCAGATAGAGTATTTCACCATTTATAAGCAGAAATTATGAAAACTTACTTTTCATAATCAACAAAATATAATCAAGTCATAATAGGAACCGTTGTGTAATTAAATTTCAAGAGGAATCTACAATAGCAGATAGCTTTGTAAATTAATTTCTTAATCCAATTACAACTTCACAACGAATTAGAAACGAAAATGAGATTCAATTAAATTTCCAATTGGATAACTGTTAATGAATTAAATTACATGAAGATTACATAATGAAAAATAGATTAGAAATAACTCAGAGGAACACAAGCCATATGAAGTAAATCCAGAATCGTTTATTATATCAAAAATGCTCCAGCTATTAAAAATATGTTTGATAACTAGCTTAAGGGTGCAACCTTGAATACTTTCATGAATGAAGTATTTAAACAAAACAAAACAAATTACCATAAATGCCTGAGTGACAAGGCAAGCTATAATTTCTCAAAATAAACTGAAAGGAAAGGAATTTGATCCAAAGGAATGAATCTGCATGTCTGGCCCTGCTTTAAAGGAAAATTGTTGCTGAGTGGCCACTATTCTGTTATTGCGCTGGCAAAATTGATTTGTCTTCTAATCATGATATTCAAAAAGCTTCTCCCACTGTTCTTGATCTAGAATTGAAACTTAATAACCCTGCGGTGATTTCATCTACCTCAATATACTTTGCAAAAGTGGGTTTTACTGTGAAAATATGCTTTGGAAGAGTTCAGCCACTGTTTTCCTTTTAAATGGTGCAAACCCAAATTTTTTTGGATAGAATGGAGAAGGTTCATTTTATTAACAATAATATGATATATTACAAAGAAACTCTTTGAAAAAGGTGTAATTGATAAGGGAGACGTGGAGCAGAATTAGCAGGAGTAATAGCGGTGGAACGACGGTGAGCAGAGTATAGTGGAGGGGTGGCGGGCTATATTAAATATAAAGAGGGAATATCACAATCATGTTTTGGAGTAGTTAATCATAAAATAAAAAAGGATAGGTTTTGCGAATTGCGAATTGCAATGGGAGTTGAGACGACGTGGCAGGGAGGAGTGGTGGTTTTGACGATGTGGAGCAATGGAGCGGGAGTGGTATCAGAGTGGGGGTAAGGTGTCAGACAATTATGGTGGGCCAATCGCATCGCAAATCGCAATTGGTACCGGATGTAAGTTTGCAATATGGTTAAACAATTAAAGTTGCGATGCGAAGAGCGATAAGATATTGCAGTCATTGCAAGGATTAAAGGTTGGCGAAATGCGATAAGTTATGTTTTCCGATCTGCGAAGTAGTATGTTTTGTGATGTGCGATGGGAGGTGGGGAAAGGGTAACATGGAATAGTGGGGTTGGGATTTATAAAGTATCGAGCATGATATAAAGAGGAATGCCTTGGGGGAATGAAAATGAAAAGGGATGAATGGCGGGGTATGTTAATATGGTGTTAAAAGCTTAGGATAGCGTTAATAATGCTTAGGATAATGTTTAAACCATATAAATCATTCTTCTTTTATTGGCGCATTTAGACTAGCAGCCAGTGAAATTAATAAAACATGAATGAAGCTTTCCTTTTCTTTTTGCTTCCCTAACATTTTATTTTGATTAGCCTTCTTTATTTAGGGCAGCTAACACCTATCATTTTATTGATATGAATGCCTATAAAACATAAAAAATTTCCTAACATTTTTTATTCTTTCATTCTTTTGCATCCATATCCTACCTTAACATTTCCGAAATTATTTGACTAATTTTGCTAACTTATCAAAACTAGATAATTATACAATAGGCTGCAACGGAAGATGGTAGGTAGGTCGCTCATCATCACTAGAATCCTAATAATTTCAAAAAATATTTGAACATGATTAGTACAAAATATATGATATCAATTAGTAAGAACGTAGACAATGCATGATTAATTTGTTTGACGTTTAAATAATTACATTAATATACCAAACAATTATTATTACCATCATTGTCCTGGGATTGTGGCTAGAAGATGCAATATTGTTACAATTGGTAGGGTGAAGCAACTGTCCATTTTCATCTACCAAATGCGCTTTGCGGTATGCTGCTCCTGATAAAAGCTTCTGACGTTTTGGAGCTGTTTGAATATTTTGTGCATCTAAACTCGATTCTGAATCTGCATGAACCTGCAAATTTGTACACATTATAAATTTTATCAAGTTGTTTGACATGGATAAAAAACATAAATTCAATTAGATAATGAAAATATAAATAAAATCTGAAGTAAATATTATGTCTCGAAATGGAGAGGGAGAAATCCACGATGGACTTTGAGAAATATTTTGGAACGAGCTCGATTTTGAAGAATTGTCCATTCGATATAATTATGATTTTTTCTCTCTGCATTTGAGCAAAACCAACAATAAATTTTAGTGTACACACCTAAAAGTAATTTCGGTGCCTTAAAAATGAACTTATTGTTATCGATGCTTATGTATAGATAACCGCACCGGTGCATTTTAGTTACTACACACCGGTGTCGTGTTATTAACTGACACATCGGTGTCGTGTTATTAACTGACGCACCGATGACGAAAAGCCACATAAAAAATAAAAAAAATAAAATAAAAAAATAAATAAATAAAATTTATTCAGACAATCAGAATTCCAAACCTTTGGTGATTCAAACCCTGTAGCATAGAATTTCAAAAAAAAAAAAAAAAAAAAATCCATTTTACCCTAAACCCTTCATTCTTTTTGTTTCTGCCCTTTCTTCTTCCTGTTTCTGTGATTTCAGAATTAGGGCTTTTCATTTTAGATTTAAGGGTTTGTATTGCTATATATATAGGCCTATGACAGCTAACCCATGGGATGACTTGCATAGTCAGATAATCCATGCTGGCCCTTGCATGAATTTTTAAAAAACTGAATTTTTCTAATCAGTGTGCGCTACATAACCTAGCGCACCAGTGTTGTCTTATCACAGCGCACCAAGCACATATTGTTAAAAAAAAAATTAAAAACACACACACACACACACACACATATGTATTATTTTTATTTATTTTTAATCTGTGCGCCATATGTAAAATATGGTAGCAGTGCTCTATTTCATTATAGTGCATTGCGCACGTACTGTTTGGAAAAAAGAAATTTTTTTTATTTTGTGTTAATCAGTGGACCATGTAACATATAACACACCGGGTCTCCTTGTTGACAGAGAGCACCGTACGATGGTTCCTTGTTTGCGCGGGGTGTTTATAAGAATAGGTCGCACCGCCCCTCCACGACACCATATGCTACAAAAACTAACACTAGACGTTTTTTATTATTTTGTCTGTGTTAATTGGTGCGGTGGTTAACATATAAGGCACATATGCTCTTTGTTGACATAGAGCACCGTACGATGTTTTATAATGTTTTGGCAGTGCGTTTATAAGAACACAACGCACTGACATCGATGCTTACAACATTTAAAAGTGCACCGATTTCTTGATATTTTTTTTACCTTAAAAGTTGATGATTTATTTATAAAATATATTAATGAATGATATGGTACATGTTTCATATTGATAAAGAAATGGCTGACAAGAGATCAAGTAACAAAAATACTGATAGCACATCAAGAAAAGAAAAAAAGACAAATTCTTTGTAAATTCTTTACAAAAAATATTTTTTTTGAACTATATGTAAGTTTAACTAATATGTATTGTTTATTGTGTATCATGCAAAGCCACAAAATGACAAAGCTCGATAAGGTTATTTATTATCTAGGACCAGAAAAGTGTAAAAGCTTGATGGAAAATTTACAAAAGGATGAATAAGGTGAATGAAAAAATACTATCGATCCAATATGAGTTTCTTTTTAAAATTTTCATTAATAATATACTTAAAATTATTAGATAACATGTTTCAAACAATCTATTAATTCACATATGTATAATTTTCTATAGGGACCAACAACCCAGAAAATGAATTTTGTTTTATGAAAGAAAAAAATAGAACATGCAAATGAAAATTGATTGATCCTTAGCTCATATGGAGTGGTGTTGGAGGTTAACGAAAGGGAGAAAAACTTTTACAAAAGTTTGAGGGATCTAGTGGAACGAATGTATAGATGTTTTTTCCACTTACAATACAAAAATCAATCCAATGATTCCAAGAACCAAATTTTATCTAAACCACAACAAGAGTTTTGAGAGAATTGGTCAATGAGACATGTCAGACTTTTAATAGCAAAACCGTACAACAACAAAAAAGAAGGAATGAAAAAGTAATATTCCTTTAAATGTTTTTTCTAGAATTATTTATAAATATCAATTTTGTTATATTACTTTTCATATATCAATATAAAAATTAAATAGTTTATTGTCATGTTACATTTTCAGGAAGATTATGAAAATCTCAAATGATGAACGAGCTGATATCAGAAATATGCCAGTAGGAATGTCCAAAAAGGTGTACAAGGAGATGGCCAAAGAAATGGACAAAATTGCATCGCAAGAGGAGCCATCTCAATAACAACGTGCTTCAAATGTAATATGTAATCATTGAATTTTTCGATCATTAGGTACAATAAATAAACAATTTAACATTAAATATTAATTTTCAAGTATTTTCTTGCAGAAAAGAAAAGAAAATGGAACCCATTCAACACATAAAACAGGAGGACAAGGAAGAAAATGGTTGATATATAAGTTTGTGAGTAATTGTTAAAACCTTATAACAACTTAAATAGATTTCATTTTTGTATATTTTAAGTTGTTTTACAACAATCATCATTTAATGTCTTCAAACATGTGCTAACATACAAATAAGAACCATCAGATGAATTGATTGACATTGGGTTAAATATGGGTTGTGAGTATATGTTGGCATATTAGAAATTAATTGTGGAATTTGTAAGCATCTATCGATCTTTTTTTACTTAGTTCTGTCTATAATTAATAGAAAAAAAAAATCTTTTATATTAAATATATGATTTGTTATGGGGTATAAAACTTGCAGGAAACCAAGTATGGAACTGCGCCAACAAATGAAATCTTGAAAGATGACTTGAAGTTTGGTTTTGAAAGAATGTGTATAGTTCATGAGTCAATTTTTGCTATGGTACGTCATTTCTTTTTGATTTACATTGATGTATATTATTTAATATTGCAATTTTCATTATTCTTACCAATGTATATACACTCATTACAGTTTATTTTTATCTTTGTAGATGGAAGGTGAAGAAGAAGAAAAAAATCAACATCGTGAACAAAACATTCCTCAAAATAACCCCAAGTCATGGAAGTAACTCGAGCAGTGACAACAGTTCAAGCGAAGAATGATGATCATTATGTTTGGATATCAAAGCAAGGCATTGTATTTTTTGAAATATTTGTCTGTGAAATCAGACATTTTGTTTAATGTAATGGACATAGTGTCCCAATTGAAAGACTAAGGGATACCAATAACTGTCCCATTTTGTATGACAAAGATTGTCTTATTCATATATATATAATAAAATATGTTTTAATTTATTCTATTGTGTTCTCCATTGTCGCTGTGAAATGTAACACCACTGATTAAATTTATGGATGATTAAATATTATAACGACAAGATGTGAAATCTGATGATATGATATAACAAATTACTCCAAACATCACATTCAAATGCACTAATAAAAATTTAATTGATATGAACACTATTATAAGATATGTGTCACCTTTTGATGAATAATGAATTTTAAAAAATCACAATAATTATGATATTATATAACAAATTAATCCAAACATCACATTCAAATGCATTAATACAAAATTAATTGATATGAATACTGTTATAAGATATGTGTCGACTTGTGATGAATAATGAATTCTAAAAATCATAATAATTGCACTGTTACAGGTCAATGTTTCTAAAAAATACAAAATGAACACCGGTGCGTTTGTATGGTAAAGCGCACCGGTGCGTTTCTATGATCTATGATCAGCGCACAAATATCAATACCAATTATAACTCTCGGTGTGTTTGTGCGATGCTGCACACTGGTGTGTTTATGTGAGACTACTCGTCGGTGTGTTTGTACGACCTATGGGCACCACACAGATACCAATATGAATTAGAACAATCGGTGCGTTTGTGTGATACTGCGCACCGGTGCATTTCAATAATGTTACGAACCGGTGCATTGATACGACCTATGGGCACCACATAACTCCCAATACCAATTAGAATGGTCTGTTGCATTGTATCACCTATAGTGCACCCGATGCGGTTTTAGACCTTTACAGGCCGGTGCATGCACCTTCGATTGCCCGGGCCGACCGTCTGGATGACACACACCGGTGCGTTGACACCTGAATAGCGCATCAATGAAAAAAACATCCGTAATAACCTCTGACTGCCCAATTTTTTTAGTTGTGTTGAAATTTCGTTAGAAGCTCTGCCAAAACCTCCGTTACCGAAAACAAATGTTGTAGAAAATGTTTTTTTGACAATTTTATAACACTAAAAACCTCCTTTATAGCCTCTGCTAGAGGGTCTTTTCCTTGAAGTGTTTATTTCAAAAAATGAGAGGATTGTTAAAGAGTTTTTTTATCAAGGAGTCTAGTTTTGGGATCATTCTGAGCTCTCCTTTCAGCCATGGTATCCTGAATTCAACCCTTTTTCCATGGCATCTTTGGCCACACTAGTTTGGGTGATACTTTTTAATATGCCCATTCATTTATTAACTCCAAATATCTTAGCTTTTGTAGGAAAATTTCAATGTTTTTTTATTAATATAGATACAAATAGACTCGAGAGCTGTATTATAGCATTTGCACACATCCGTGTTGAAATAGATCTCAGCAAAGGGTTTCATCGTAGGATCTTGATCAACTGGAATGGCATAACCTTTTCACATATGGTGGATTACAAAAACGTAGCTTTTTGTTGCAAGTCTTGTTAATATCTAGGTCATCTACAAAATGCTTACCCTTCTTCACAAAAGAATTATCATCCTCATGATGCCAAGAAAATGAATCGAGGATGTCAAGACCCAAAAGGGTCCAAGAATTCCTCAGCTCACAAGTAAGACAACATGTAGCAACAAAAATCATCTACAACCAAATCTAGTCCTCCGGCCTCAACTTAACCACACGCAGTGCCATCTCATCCCACAGACTTTGTGAAGCATCTGAAGCCAAACCTAGTCCTTCGACCTCAACTAGGCCTCACATAGTTTCGAATGATCACATAGACTTTGTGATCCCCCACACACAGTGCCATCTCATCCCACGGATTCTGTGATCCCCCCCCTTCCAATGCCATCTCCTCGATACCATTTAAATCCCTCGAATGGAGAAGAAAGAGATACAAAAATGATCCTAGCTTCGTCCACGAACGTGCATAAAAATCTTCATGAATCAGATTACTTGAATAGTGATAAGAAAGCAATCATTGTTGCATATCCTCTCGAAATGGAAATGCCTCAAGGAAATGCCATCATTGCCTCCATGTCATCTTGTTAATAGCTAGGTCATCTACATAATGATTTCCATTCTTCGAAAAAGAATTCTCATCCTGCTCATGCCAAGAAAATGAATCGAGGATGTCAAGACCCAAATGGATCCAAGAATTCCTCAACTCACAAGTAAGACAACATGTAGCAACAAAAATAATGTGCGACCAAATCTAGTCCTTCAACCTCAACTCAGCCATGCGTAGTACCATCTCATCACACAAACTTTGTGATCCCCCACACAAAGTGACATATCATCCCACATACTATGTGACCCCCCCCCCTCCCCACCTTCCACTGCCATCTCCTCACTCCCATCTTAATCCCTCAAATGGAGAAGAAATAGAGACAACCAAGATCGTGGCTTCGTCCACGAGTGGGCATAAACCTCTTCATGAATCATATTACTCAAATAGTGATAAGGAAGCAACCATTGTTGCATATACTTAAGGAAATGAAAGCATTGTCTCCATGTCATATGTTCCTGACAACTTCTTAGGATGGATTGACATTTGTAATAAAAAAAGGAAAAACAAACCTTCGAAAAACTCAATGGTCATTTAAAAGACAATTGCATTTTTTGTCAATCTTCTTACTCTTTGGTTTTAGTCCTTTGTCACCATTGGGAGTAGAAGTTGTCTCAGAGAGTTTGGGATCCTTGTTTTGCTTCTTTTTATGAGGATGTTGCTTCTTTGGATGTTTGGTTTTATCTTTTTTTTTGGGCCATTAAGATATTATTAGATGTACATGCAGTGTTGATCACTCCAATATATAAGAGCTTGTCTTTCTCTCTAATCAAAGAGTCACAAAAAGATTCAAGAGAGGGGGTTTTTTATGTGCAGACCTTAAAGCTTCTCTACTGGCATAAAATGTAGATACAAAATAGAATATGTAGAACCAAACTGGGAAAGAATAATATATATGAAACACTCATCATTTAGAATTACTTGATAATTTTTAAATAGATGTCTAAGTGTTTTGAACTTGGATAAATAATCTTCCGCGGAAGAGGAATCACTAGGATTTAAAGTCATGATCTAATTTTCAAGCTAATAAGATTTAATTTGATACCGATTTGGCTCTCTTATTAGCATTAGTGGGGAATTTTTCTTTTTTCATGGCAACCCAATGCAATCCTTTGCTTCTTAGTACATCCTCCATGTGGGATTCAAAAGATGAAAATGACTATTTAGATGGAAATATCTTGATAAAATAGGTTGTTTAAAAAAAAAAGGCATTGAAAATGAACTTCATATCTGAAACTTATTCCTTTTTTTTTAAAAGGCATTAACGGTAACAAAGAGCCAAGTGGTAGGTATAGGTTGGCCCATGTGGCGATGGATATTATTAAAAACTAAAAAAATTATAAATTTGTTTTCCCTCACCATATTTGCCTATAAGTTCACTTTTACAATGAGGTCACTTTATAAATGAGAGTTACATGAAAAAAAAATTATTAAAATTATTTTATTGTGATTTACATTTATAATAAAAGTGAAATACACTAAAGGTATGAAATACATTAAGTTTGCATGAAAATTTTGAAAAAGTGACTTAGAAAAAAGAGATTTGAATTCAAGACCTCTTATTAAATAAAGTAATTTTTAACCAAGTGAGCCAGTGCAACATATATAATAATAATAATGAAGGAAGTTGTTCTTGTTGTTGTTGTAGTATAAAGTAACTTTTGACCAAGCGAGCTATTACAAAACATTAACAATGGTAGTAAAGGAGGAAGGGGGTGTTATTGTTGTTGTTACTTATTCTAGGGTTTTACCTTGAAGTGCATGCTTACCAAAATAAAGTGATCATAAAAAAACAAACAATAGTTTGAAAAAAACTTCCAAAACTCAACACTAATGGGGTTATATCTCAGTTAGCTTACTTAAAAAATGCAATTTTTCTCTTTGTTTTCTATTTTCCGAGATTGCATAGAGAACAAGACAAAGAACATATGTAGTTAAGAAAGAAATTTCCGCCATATTACTATTTTTTTTAGATAACAAAGGTCGCAAGGAAAAAAACATACACAAACTAGAAAGAGTAACAAACCAGAAATATAATTAGAAAACCAAAAAATTAAAGTTTATAATTAAAATAAATGCGTATTCAAAATATATACCTCTCGATTGACGAAAAATCTCGTACCTTGGGAAAAGAGACACATTTTCGAATGAAACAAAATGCATTCTTAACTAAAAGCAGTTCTCTAAATGTAACAAAATAGTTTATTTAGGCCAAAAATGTATGGGAATAACATATCTTAGAAACATGGCAACACAGACCTATTATCTCAATCAACAATGGGAACAATTCTTCACACTGGTTCTAATACTATTTTTTAGAAAACATGGTATTCCATAGAGGAAAAACACCTTCAATAACCACTCACATAACCTAATAAAAGATCACAACACCAATACTTTTACATGGTTAAAACCATCTAAGAGGGAAATAGTCTATAGTGCTAGCCTACGTGGCCACTTGAGGTAATTTTATTATTGTAAAAGAAATTCTTTTACAGAAAAGGGTTCTCACAATTAATAATCAGTTGTGACCCTCCATGCCATGTAAATAAAAATTATGGACTAATTAGGTGTTAAGCTACCTGTTAATAATCATTAGTGTCAAGGAGAATATGATTTGTGAGATCTCTCTATGTCCAAAACATATCTTAACCGTTCCATTACAATGCAAGTAATGCATACTTAAGAAACACACTTTTACCTTATATACACATTAGAACAAGTTGAACTTAACTAAATCGTAGGCGACTAAATATCCTAACAATTCCCTTCATCTCTAGCCCTATTATTGCACCAAGTTAGGCTAAACTCAATAGGATCGACATCAATCATACCTATCCCCTCAAGATAATGCGTGAAAAACTTTGGAAGTTAGTCCTCATATGTGTTTACACTCCACAACTTATCCTTGTGTGGGATAAAATTCATATCACCACCACATAAAAATGTTTCCTTATTGGAAGATATTGAGAGAAAACGATCGATTCCAAGAGGGTTCTTGATTCCAATATGGTCCAAACATATTAAAAAAAATTGATGTCACAACCTGGCTCCTTGCAATCTAATTTTGTGATCAGTTTTGAGAAAATGGCATTAAAAATTTATAAGGGTAGAATTTGGAGAAATCCCCATAATCAATCCCCCTGAATTTCCAACAAAATCTAATCCCAAAAGCTACCAACTAAGAAATAATTTATTTAACTCTAAAATAATAACATCACACAACCCCATTACCTCTAGAATGAAAACAAAACCCATCATATTAACCAAGCATAACCGCTTGAGGGAGAGATTCTTTTCTCCCCCAACCAAGCCCTCAGTATTGACCTATGAGACTTCTAGGGGGAACCATTTTTTGGGGCTTGTCTCACTCCAAGGGCCCCTGAGATTAACCTTGTCTCCCTTAGGATGCTTCATGATGATTCATCTCCTATGCATTTTTTAGGGTCAACTTAAATCCCACCTTAGTGCAACTAGAATCAATTTAAACATCAAACCCTAAGCCCCCCTATAAAGGATGATCCAAGAGAGAAATCCCTAGATCAAATAAGATAGGGTTTTTAATCCAAAGAGGAAGAGAGGGACCATCACAAGGATACTCTAGATCTATATCTAGGTAGAGAAGAGATACAATGTGTTTCCTTAGATGTATCAAGAATTAAAGGATCATTAACTCAACACTCAGGGTTACTAGTTAATGAGTTCATCCTTAAAGAGTCACAAACAACCTTCACACCTCCATCCCTATTTTTTTTAACAACATTATTTTCTAGGACACTGGAAGGGAGAGAGGAAGAGTGATTAATAATACTATCCAAATCCAAAATTAGGCCCATGTTTTTTTACCATACGACTTCTAGCTTACTCCATTAAGAAGTTGAGAGTTCTAAGTCTTCACCAAGTACTTCCCAAGGGTCTTATATTTCTATTTTAGAGAACATTTCATCCAAAAATTTACAGTAAATCTTGCCTACCATATGGTCTTGCTTCTTGACTAAATAGAGAGTATAACCTTCCATTGCACCGTGTTCAAAGCCTTCAAGTTTTAGAATGGGCTCTAAGGGGGAACCTAATGCACCTCAATAGTTAATGCCACCTTTGGTTTCAACTCTAAACTCAAATTAACCATCCCATGAAATTTTTTAACAAATTTAAAATCACAACCTACAAGCACATTCCCTATCTTATGACATCAAGAGTAGCAAAAAGGTATATTGATGTAGTCCAAGGTTTGCTCATAAAATTTGTCACCCACCACTAATTCCATAGATTTGGAAAGTCCTTGGGAGGGATCTAGATCTACTAGAATATGAGCTATCATTCTAAACGTATAGCTTATAAGTATGAAATAAAGTAAAAAAACCCAAAGAATCTCCAATTTCCTCCATATGCATGTTGTTCCAATACTGAGCGGTAAGTTTGGTTGTTTTATCCAAGTGGGTATACCAGACAAAGATTCTTATCACATATCAAACAATGAATGTAATGGTTTGGTGTAGAAAAGATGGAAATTCCAATAGCATATGGTTGGCAATAGAAAATTTACGTCATCCATTGAGTTCTAAACAATTCTAATTTATCCCTAATATAACATATGGAAAATCAATGTATAACATAACTATGTAGACTAATTTTTTTCAATCAAGGTTTCCATTGTGCAAACCATTATATATCTACCTCAAAAATTTTCTACTATAAATCTATATTCCAGGTCTGTAATATGATTACTTTCAAACCGTCACCCACCACCAAAGCCACCTCTCCCCCTTTATTTTTTACCACCTTATAATTTTTTAGACCTGAATTTATTCATGAGATGGGGAAGCCACCACCTTGAAGCTTTGTAATCGTTATTTTACCACCAATAAACCCACATCCAAAACCATGATCACCCTAGTTTCCTTCATAGAGAATATCATCCTTATCATAATCGAGAATGGAAAAGTATCTTTGAATTGACTTACCTTGTTTAGTACATGTGTGGATATGAAGATCCTCCAAAAATCCCTAAGAAATCTTGATGTAATAATACAATCCATTACCTTGGAAAAGCAATATCTTTGCCACTCATATAATGTTATGTATAAAAGTGTGGGTTCACAAATATCCCCATGCTTGTGCCATTTACTAGGACAATGGAAACATTGTTACCCTCATATAAATTCTTGTGCAACATTAGAGAGGGAATGGGAAATATTAAATCTTCAGAAAATGTGTCCTCCAAATAATAAACCAGGGGTAAATAATCATCCATTCTTTAAAGCCATACCATTGTTATCTAGGGAATCCCTTCTATGAATAGAAGCGATCCCTACAGCCCAATGAGTAGGCTTAGTAACAAACGAGACAAAAGCAAGGAAACTCTCCTAGCTTAAATCATAATCACATAAGAAATAAAAATGGCCTACCTCACTCCTATGCGGTTGCTTTTTGATGTTAATCCCGATCTCCTCACTTCCAAGCTCGCTCCTCGCTATTCCTTTATGCATGAATACCTACAAGAGAGATCAAACAACAACAAATGAAGAAAGCATAATATATTACATTCTAATGTAAACCATATGACAGATCAAGCAGCATCATAATAAGCAAGTAATCATCAACAATCTTATGGAAAGTAAAACATGATTTGTATTATTGCTAAATCAAAGAGGGAAGCATACAATCGGTGCTTTGATGTTGGAAGGCTCCTTCAGGATGGGTTTCCAAATCCAAGCCAAAGACTTCAAGCACTCCTCCTTAGAATTATGGCATTCATTTATAGGGAAGCTAAAGAGGTTAAGGATCCATAAAAGAGGGAGGAAGGTCCACATTTTAAGGGGGAAATACTTAAAGGTAGGATCAAGGACTCAAAATGGGAGAACTCGACCCAATCCTCAACCAAATGATACCATACTTTCATTCTCGAGGCTTTTAGTAGACAAAGCTTTTGCTCCATTTTTGGAGAACTTGCCTAAAGAGGACTAGCGCAATTTTTTAATTTAATTCCCATGTTGTTATCAATTTTCAAAGGCTATGCACAGGGTTCCAAGTGCTAGGCCACGGAGAAGAGAACCACGCTGGGGTTGCAAATTAGGGTTTTCATAAGGTTTCTCCATAATTTCTTTAATACATCAATTCTCCATCTCTTCAGGGATGTTTTGAGAATTTCATTAATGGTGAACATGTTTTCACAGATTTTGTCGCTTTGCGACATTTGTGGCATCAGTGACACAAACGAGGACACTTCAGGTATGGAATATCGAATGCGTCAAAATACTGTGTAACAAATGCCCCCTAAATCATGAAAATAGAACGAGAAGTGATGGTTAAAATGCTTTATCAGTCAAGTCAAGGACTTGGGAAATCCATCATCAGGAGACTTGCAAACAAAACATAGTACAATATATATGACATATTTGATGAAAATATGGCCACAATACATCTTTGACTAGGAATCAAACAATACATGGACATGAACACAACCATTCAACTAAAAAGGATCATAAGTGTGGATCCACGGCATGGGCACAACCATCCGTATAGAAAGGATAATGTGTACAATCCCTCGAATGGAGAAGAAAGAGATACAACCATGATCCTAGCTTCATCCACGAATGGGCATAAACATCTTCATGAATCAGATTACTTGAATAGTGATAATGCCTCAAGGAAATGGAAATGCCTCAAGGAAATGCAATCATTGCCTCCATGTCATATGTTATTGTTAATAGCTAGGTCATCTACAAAATGCTTTCCCTTCTTCAAAATGGAAATGCCTCAAGGAAATATGGCCACAATACATCTTTGACTAGGAGTCAAACAATACATGAACCCACGACATGGACACAACCATTCAACTAAAAAGGATCATAAGTGTGGATCCACGGCATGGGCACAACCATCCGTATAGAAAGGATCATGTTTACAATCCCTCGAATGGGGAAGAAAGAGATACAACCATGATCCTAGCTTCGTCCACGAATGGGCATAAACATCTTCATGAATCATATTACTTGATTAGTGATAAAGCCTCAAGGAAATGCAATCTTTACCTCCATGTCATATGTTCTTGTTAATAGCTAGGTCATCTACAAAATGCTTTCCCTTCTTCAAAAAGAAATTCTCATCCCCCTGATGCCAAGAAAATGAATCGAGGATGTCAAGACCCAAATGGATCCAAGAATTCCTCAACTCGCAAGTAAGACAACATGTAGCAACAAAAAGCATGTGTGGCCAAATCTAGTCCTTCGACCTCAAATCAACCACACGTAGTGCCATCTCATCACACATACTTTGTGATCCCCCACACACAGTGCCATATCATCCAACATACTATGTGATCCCCCCCACCTTCCACTGCCATCTCCTCACTCCCATCTAAATCCCTCAAATGGAGAAGAAAGAGATAAAACCATGATCGTGGCTTCATCTACAAGCGGGCATAAACATCTTCACAAATCATATTACTCAAATAGTGATAAGGAAGCAACCATTGTTGCATATACTCAAGGAAATGAAAGCATTGTCTCCATGTCATATGTTTCTGACAACTTCTTAGGATGGATTGACATTTGTAATAAAAGAAGGAAGAACAAACCTTCGAAAAATTCAATGATCATTTCAAAGACAGTTGCATTTTTTGTCAGTCTTATTACTCTTTGATTTTAGTCCTTTGTCACCATTGGGAGTAGAAGTTGTCTCAGAGAGTTTGGGATCCTTGTTTTGCTTCTTTTTATTAGGATGTTGCTTCTTTGGATGTTTGGTTTTATCTTTTTTTTGGGCCATTAAGATATTATTAAATGTACATGTAATGTTGATCACTCCAATATGTAAGAGCTTGTCTTGCTCTCTAATCAAATAGTCACAAAAATATTTAAGAGAGGGGGTTTTTTATGTGCAGACCTTAAAGCTTCTCTACTGGCATAAAATGTATATACAAAAATAGAATATGTAGAACCAAATTGGGAAAGAATAATATATATGAAACACACATAATTTAGAATGACTTGATAATTTTTAAATAGATGTCTAAGTGTTTTGAACTTGGATAAATAATCTTCTGCGGAAGAGGAATCACTAGGATTTAAAGTCATGATCTAATTTTCAAGCTGATAAGATTTAAATTGATTCCCATTTAGCTCTCTTATTAACATTAGTGGGGAAATTTTCTTTTTGCATGGCAACCCAATGCAATCCTTTGCTTCTCCTCCATGTGGGATTCAAAAGATGAAAATGACTATTTAGATGGAAATATCTTGATAAAATAGGTTGTTTAAAAAAAAAGGCATTGAAAATGGAATTCATATCTAAAACTTATTCATTTTTTTAAAAAGGCATTAATGGTAATAGAGAGCCAAGTGGTAGGTACAAGTAGGCCCATGTGGTGATGGCTATTATTAAAAACTAAAAAAATTATAATTTTTTTTTCCCTCACTATATTTGCCTATAAGTTCACTTTTACAATGAGGTTACTTTATAAATGAGAGTTGCATGAAAAAAAATTATTAAAATTATTTTATAGTGATTCACATTTATAATAAAAGTGAAATACACTAAAGGTATGAAATACATTAAGTTTGCATGAAAATTTTGAAAAAGTGACTTAGAAAAAAGAGATTTGAATTCAAGACCTCTTATTAAGTAAAGTAATTTTTAACCAAGTGAGCTAGTGCAACATATATAATAATAATAATAATAATAATGAAGGAAGTTGTTCTTGTTGTTGTTGTAGTATAAAGTAACTTTTAACCAAGCGGGCTATTACAAAACATTAACAATGGTAGTAAGGGAGGAAGGGGGTGTTATTGTTGTTGTTGCTTCTTCTATGGTTTTACCCTGAAGTGCATTCTTTCCAAAATAAAGTGATCATAAAAAAAACAAACAATATGTTGAAAAAAACTTCCAAAACTCAACATTAATGGGGTTATATCTCAGTTAGCTTACTTAAAAAATGCAATTTTTTTGTTTTTTTTTTTTGTTGCTAAGATTGCATAGAGCACACGACAAAGAACATATGTAGTTAAGAAAGCAATTTCCGCCATATTACTAATTTTTTGAGAGCAGAGGTCGTAAGGAAAAAAACATACACAAACTAGAAAGAGTAACAAACAAAAAATGTAAATAGAAAACCAAAAAATTAAAGTTTGTAATTAAAAAAAATGCGTATTCAAACTATATACCTCTTGATTGACGAAAAAAATCATACCTTGGGAAAAGAGACACCTTTTCGAATGAAATGAAATGCTTTATTAACCAAAAGAAGTGCTCTAAATGTAACAAAATAGTTTATTTAGGCTAAAAATGTCTGGGAATAATATATCTTAGAAACATGGCAACACAAACCTATGATCTCAATCAACAATGGGAACAATTCTTCAAACTGGTTCTAATACTATTTTTTAGAAAACATGGTATTCCATAGAGGAAAAACACCTTCAATAACCACTCACACAACCAAACCAAAGATCACAACACCAATACTTTTACATGGTTAAAACCATCTAAGAGGGAAATAGTCTATAGTGCTAGCATATGTGGCCACTCGAGGTAATTTTATTATTGTAAAATAAATTCTTTTACATAAGAGAGTTCTCACAATTAATCATCAGTTGTGACCCTCCATGCCATTTAAATAAAAATTATGGACTAATTAGGTGTTAAGCCACATATTAATAATCATTAGCGTCGAGGAGAATAAGAGTCGTGAGATCTATCTATGTCCAAAACATATCTTAATCGTTCCATTACAATGCAAGTAATGCATACTTAAGAAACACACTTTTACCTTATATACACATTAGAACAAGTTGAACTTAACTAACTCCTAGGTGTATAAATATTTTAACAAATCCCTTCATCTCTAGCCCTTTTGTTGCACCAAGTTAGGTTAAAATCAATAGGATCGACATCAATCATACCTATACCCTCAAGATAATGCGTGAAAATGTTTGGAAGTTAGTCCTCATATGTGTTCACACTCCACATCTTATCCTTGTGTGGGATAAAATTCATATCACCACCACATAAAAAGGTTTCCTTCTTGAAAGATATTGAGAGAAAATGATTGATTCCAAGAGGGTTCTTGATTCCAATAGGGTCCAAACATATTAAAAAAATGATGTCACAACCTGGCTCCTTGATATCTAATTTTGTGATCAGTTTTGAGAAAATGGCATGAACAATTTGTAAGGGTAGAATTTGGAGAAAACCCCATAATCAATCCCCCTAAATTTCCAACAACATCCAATCCCAAAAGCTACCAACTAAGAAATAATTTATTTAACTCTAAAATAGTAACATCACACACCCCCATTACCTCTAGAATGTAAACAACACCCATCATATTAACCAAGCATAACCACTTGAGGGAGAGATTCATTGCTCCCCCGACCAAGCCTTAGTATTGAACTATGAGACTTCTAGGGGGAACCATTTTTTGGGGCTTGTCTCACTCCAAGAGCCCCTGAGATTAACCTTGTCTCCCTTAGGATACTTCATGATGATCCATCTCCTATGCATTTTTTAGGGTCAACTTAAATCCCACCTTAGTGAAACTAGATCAATTTAAACATCAAACCCTAATCCCCCTATAAAGGATGATCCAAGAGAGAAAGCACTAGATCAAATAAGATAGGGTTCTTAACCCAAAGAGGAAGAGAGAGACCATAACAAGGATACTCTAGATCTATATCTAGGTAGAGAAGAGATACAACGTGTTTCCTTAGATGTATCAAGAATAAAAGGATCATTAACTCAACACTCAGGGTTGCTAGTTAACGAGTTCATCCTTGAAGAGTCACAAACGACCTTCACACCTCCATCCCTATTCTTGTTAACAACATTATTTTCTAGGACAATGGAAGGGAGAGAGGAAGAGTGATTAATAATACTATCCAAATCCAAAATAAGGCCCATGTTTTTTGACCATACGACTTCTAGCTTACTCCTTTAAGAAGTTGAAAGTTCTAAGTGTTGTGGTGGATTTGACACACGGGTGTACAAAATCACACCAGTTTTAAGAGTGTGGTCTACTCTTTAAACTATTGGTAACAAGCAGAAAGTGGTCGAGCTCAAAAGCACACGATTCATTGGAAAAAGTATGCGAATGTATGCTCAAAGTAAACTAAAACTAAAACACAAATATACAGAAGCTATTAAAGAGAGTCAAAACGATAATAATACCAACGATGGCTCAAAGGCCCCTTCTTATTAAACGTTTGAAATGGAGAAGAAATTTGCAATGGCTCTAGGTCCCGATGCAAGGATGTTGCCTTCCAAGCTCTGCCTCTGATGCAGTCTCCCTCTTTCTCTGCCGTGGTGGACTAGGATTGTTCGGTGGCCAACGATCGAGTCATCTTCAGCTCCAGCTCCGGGTCACACACTGCTGGTGTTGCTTGGGAAACTTTGGCCAACATAACAATGTGATCACCATTTCTTCATCTCTTGGTGGCTTTATATAGGGGAGTTTCAAATCCTCCTTCCCTCACTTGGTACATGATGGATGGTGACCCAAGGGAGAGGTATGATTCCATTGTGTGCTACAAATATTCCTTTGTGTGCTCACATAGTGTCTAAGGAGGCGCTGGTGGCTATCCTTAGGCAGATTCATATAAGGAGTAACTGTGCTTTGCTTTATGTGGTCCCGAAAAGCGACATTTTGCCATTTCCAGGAATGCGCGCTTATCGGGAAAAAATGCGCGCAGAAGGCACTCTTCTCGAAGGATTAAGCACACATTTTAGCATTTAAGACTAGTTCAAATATGATTTTCTCAAAACCTTAGAGATTTTAAATACTTCTTGATTCCATAATGTGTTCCTGCCCTGTGAATCCTTAGGCTTGACATTAATTAATGTCATCTTCTGCTGTACGATTTTCCAACGTTAAAACTAAGTCTTCACCGAGTACTTCCCAAGGGTCTTATATTTCTATTTTAGAGAAAATTTCATCCAATAATTTACAATAAATCTCGCCTACCATATGGTCTTGCTTCATGACTGAATAGAGAGTATAACCTTCCACTGCACCATGTTCAAATCCTTCAAGTTTTGGATTGGGCTTCGACTAAGGGGGAACCTAATGCACCTCAATAGCTAATGCCACCTTTGGTTTCACCCCTAAACTCAAATTAACCATACCATGAAATTTTTTAACAAATTTAAAATCACAACCTACAAGCACATTCCCTACCTTATGATATCGAGAGCAGCAAGAAGGTATATTGATGTAGTCCAAGGTTTGATCATAAAATTTGTCACCCACCACTAATTCCATATATTTTGAAAGTCTTTGGGAGGGATCTAGATCTACTATAATATGAGATATCATTCTAAATGTATAGCTTATAACTATGAACTAAAGGAAAAAATCCCAATGAATCTCTAATTTCCTCCATATCCATGTTGTTCCAATACTGAGTGGTAAGTTTGGTTGTTTTATCCAAGTGGGTATACCAAACAAAGATTCTTATCACATGTCAAACAATGGATGTAATGGTTTGGTGTAGAAAAGATGGTGATTCCAATACCATATGGTTGACGATAGAAAATTTATGTCTTTCGTTGAGTTCTAAACAATTCCAATCTATCCCTAAGATAACATATGGAAAATCGATGTATAACCTAACTATGTAGACTAATTTTTTTCAATCAAGGTTTCCATTGTGCAAACCATTATATATCTCCCTCCAAAATCTTCGACTATAACTCTATATTTCAGGTCTACAATATGATTACTTTCAAACCGTCGCCCACCACCAAAGCCACCTTTCCCCCTCTATTTTTTACCACCTTATGATTTTTTAGACCCAAATTTATTCATGAGATGGGGAAGCCACCACCTCGTTATTTTACCACCAATAAACCCACATCCAAAACCATGATTACCCCAGTTCCCTTCATAGAGAATATCATCCTTATTATAATCATGAATGACAAAGTACCTTTGAATCGACTTACCTTGTTTAGTACATGTGTGGATATGAATATTCTCCAAAAAATCCCTAAGTAATCTTGATGTAATAATACAATCCATTACCTTGGACAAGTAATACCTTTGCCACTCATACAATGTTATGTATAAATGAGTAGGTTCACAAATATCCCCATGCTTGTGCCATTTTATAGGACAATGGAAACATTGTTACCCTCATGCAAATTCTTGTGCAACATTAGAGAGGGAATGAGAAATATTAACTCTTCAGAAAATGTGTCCTCCAAATAATTAACCAGGGGAAAATAATCATCCATTATTTAAAGCCATACCATTGTTATCTAGGAAATCCCTTCTATGGATAGAAGCGATCCCTAGAGCCCAATGAGTGGGTCTAGTAACAAACGAGACAAAAGCAAGGAAACTCTCCTAGCTTAAATCATAATGACATGAGAAATAAAGATGACCTACCTCACTCCTATGCGGTCGCTTTTCGATGTTAATCTTGATCTCCTCACTTCCAAGCTCGCTCCTCACTATTTCCTTACGCATGGATACCTGCAAGAGAGATCAAATAACAAAAAATGAAGAAATCATAGTATATTATATTCTAATGTAAACCATATGACAGATCAAGGAGCATCATAATAAACAAGTAATCATCGAAAATCTTATGGAAAGTAAAACTTGATTTGTATTACTGAGAAATCAAAGAGAGAAGCATAAAATCGGTGCCTTGATGTTGGAAAGCTCCTTCGGGATGGGTTTCCAAATCCAAGCCAAAGACTTCAAGCACTCCTTCTCCTTAGAATTTTGGTTGCATTTGGGCATATTCGAGCACTAGAAAGGCAA
Source organism: Pinus albicaulis (assembly GCA_034641835.2). Taxonomy (NCBI): domain Eukaryota; kingdom Viridiplantae; phylum Streptophyta; class Pinopsida; order Pinales; family Pinaceae; genus Pinus; species Pinus albicaulis. Next base: position 8,947 of record JAXQQM020071837.1, on the reverse strand, counting down.
CCAACAATTACGAACAATTTGGGGAAAGCATGTCATTCATTTATAGGGAAGCTAAAGAGGTTAAGGATCCATAAAAGAGGGAGGAAGGTCATTAAAAGGGGGAAATCCTTAAAGGTAGGATCAAGGACTCAAAATGGGAGAAATCGACCCAATCCTCAACCAAATGATACCATACTTTCATTCTCGAGGCTTTTAGTCGACGAAGCTTCTACTCCATTTTTGGAGAACCTGCCTGAAGAGGACTAGCGCAACTTTTTACTTTAATTTCCACGTTGTGAGCACTGTTCAGAGGCTATACATAGGGTGAAAAGTACTAGGCCATGGAGGATAAAACCACGCTGGGTTTGAAAATTAGGGTTTTCACAAGGTTTCCCCCTAATTGCTTTAATACATAGATTCTCCATCTCGTGATGTTTTTTTTATATATACACAAAAGAGGACACTTCTGGTATGGAATATCGAATGCGAAAAAATACTGTGTAACAGACTCCCCCTAAAGCATGAAAATAGAATGAGAAGTGATGGTTGAAATGCTTTATCAGTCAAGTTAAGGACTTGGGAAAGCCATCTTCAGGAGACCTGAAAATAAAACATAGTACAATATATATGACTAGGAATCAAACAATACATGAACCCACGACATGGACACAACCATTCAACAAAAAAGGATCATAATTGTGGATCTACGACATGGGCACAACCATCCGTATAGAAAGGATCATGTGTACAATCATGAATAATCCATGCAACCTGGATTTATCAGATGAAATATAGGGTCTTCATCTCTATCCCGACCCGTCCAAAGTATGAATCTAACCATGTGAATAGATGTGTTGATGTCGAAAATTGTAGAAACCACTTGATTACCGGTCAATGAGGTAAATTTTTAACATGCACGAGAGAAGCCACCAATAATAATGATGGCCCTTTAGGTACGACAACACAATCCACAAGTCTGAATAAGAGAGCTAAAATTGAACACTTGCACAATCATTTGATCGAAGGCCAATGATCTGAACCTGTCGTTGAACGTGAAGAACTTGCCATTGAGGCATGAAAGCTCAAAGGTATTGAAAGGGAGTTTCTAGATCAAATTCCTGGATAATGAGTCGATGTCGACATGAAGCGATCTGTCAAAGGAGGGAAATAATGTTTCCCACATCATTGACACAAAACATAGGGTTTCTCAAGGTAGATAAGAGTGATTCAAGATTGTTGCAGAGAGGTTCAGATAAGTATAAGAGGTTTAAATTTTGCATATAGGACTTCCCTTGAACATATCTGCGCCACAACTCCGAAATTTGGTAGCATTTGACTCAAAAGGGGGACGAAGGTCATGATGACAACATGAGGTGATCAAATCAGAGGCAAATGGATTTCCAAAACCTAGGAAGGAAAGTGATGAAGAGAGGATATCGCAAACCCGACACAAAATGGAGACGATTGTCATGTTCAAGAGCGACATGTTTCTTTTAATATAGAATACAAGACATGTTTACTTCCATTTTCCCCACTATTTCTAGCGAGTACCTCTTTATTTTTTACAGAAATATTGAAGAGGATACCATATTCTTTGAATATAAGTTCACCCTTCAGATGAATCTATCCTAGTGAGTTTAACAATCCCTAAGAAGGAGTAGCTCGGTCTCGTCATGGTGACAAGTCCTGCATCATTTAATTTTTGCGAGTCTGATGGAGGGGTAACTCAATGTCTTTTTCATATTTAAGGAGTTTGAAAAGGAGAGAGAAAAAAAAACTCCAAAAGGTCCCTTTTCGTAGATATTCCCTCGAATTCAAAAAGGTAGAAAACAACATTTGAGAGATCCTCCTAGTCATGTTTTTTACTAAGGTATTCCATTTTCGTAATTAGTCAACCTCGGCCTGAAAAAGGGGTAAAAGTATACAGAGAAGACGTCAATTTGTTTATTTTAACGAGGACTAGTGCTCGATAATATTTTCATATTTTGAGAGTAAGAAAAGAGCTTAAAGTTGACTCTAGAGGGGTTTGTTTTTCGTTTGTTTTTTCGATTCTGCAAAAGCGATAAAATATAACTCGTCATTCACCAATTTCCATAGTTGAAAAACGTCATTTTGATTGAGAAAATAAATAATCATAGGTAAAAACACTTTTTAAAACGATAAAAAATCAGTTTAAATAAAAAATATTATTTCAAAAGACGTTTTATAAATTTAAAAAGTAAAACAAAATTACTTTTACCCTTATAAAAACTTGAAGAGCATTTTACCCTTATTTTTCTTGATCTTTAGGCGCACCGTACGACCGATCCGTGACACCATTTACCGAGCCGTTTGTCACAAGTAAGAGTTATTTCCTTTCCTTGCATTTTGATTGAATTTTTTAGCAATTTAAGCTAGTTCTTAGGTGCTGAGGAGACCCTTGAAAAATTAGGGCTCGTGGACGACCAGCGATGGACTCCTTAGGTCCGCACTATTCGCCCTGACCCTAAAGAACCAGTGTGGATCTAGCATTCATAATATGAGGCAGACGCGCTGGCACTGAGGATTAAATTTTTTCACCAAATACTCAAATTTCAACCATTTTTATGCCAATTTATTTTCATGAAAGTTAATTAATGTTGGTTTAATGATGATTTGTAGGCGAAATATGGCCATAGAGTGGAAGGAAAGGGGCCACGAAGCAGAGGATCGAGAAGCTGCCCAAAATCCCAATTATAGAAGGGCGCTTTGAAACTACAGCTTGCTTAAGTTTTCTGGACAACTGGGATTCGGTCCCAAGTTGATTTACTATAGTACCTTGTGATGTGGTGGAACCTAGACCTCCAGATATTTGTGATTGGTGATCAGGAGCTGGATATTTAGGTGTCTGATATCTATTCTATCACTGGCTTGTCCAAGAGAGGATAGTCGGTTTAGCTATCAAGTTCTAGACCAAGCAGTGAGAGCACTGATATGCTCATCGCAAGACACTATATCCATGGTTCTCAAAGAGCAAGGAGTGGAAAGATTGACATTAATATTGTCAATGATCCTGCTTTGAGAAATGTCCTTTTTACCATTACACGAGTGGTGGGAGTGCAATCCTTACATGAGGCAAGCAAGTCCCATTTTCAGTATGCGGTGAACTGTATGAGTCCAACAATTTTCAACTGGTGTGAGGGGTTACTTGTCAACATGAAGGACCAACTCACAAAGTGAAAGACTGGGAAACTGAAGCAATTCAGTTATGGGTCAATATTGGTGACATTGTTCTTAGAAAGGGTTTCATTATTCTGATGCCAACGGTTAGCAGTGGGTCTTCCTACTCTGAGAGATTCACGACTATTGAGATGGAGTGATTTGATGCCTAGCCATGGGGAGAGGAAATAGATGTCCTTTCTACCTGCTTTATTCACATGACTAGGTCAACTATTGATCATAGTCAATGACTGGGCATACGCAGGGACCGACTTAAGAGGGAACCCAGATCTACCTTTGCCACCGGGAGGACGGTGGAACGAATCAGGTAAGAATTGTTTTTAAAGTTTTTATAGTTTTGTTTTTTTATGTGTGTACTGAGATTTTGACTTATGATTATTTTCAAATGTTGGAATGGAGACACCTCCAAGAGTATATCTAATAGCACAGAGGGTGGCTCTTCAGTTGGAGGATGCTCCTTATGAAAAGGGAGCTGACCTTGTGATTGAGGTTGAGCGCAACCTAACAACTCTGACCAGAAGCGTACTATATTATGCTTCTTTTGATGATGTACCATTGCACTATCAGAGACACACCATGGGGGTGCTAGCCAGACTACGTTGGTTGTTGGGATGGGTTGTCAGGTTTGTTATGTGTTACCATGAGCACCATGTCAGAGGATAGACATGTCTTTCTAGTCTTGTTTTCTGCACTTATGTAGGCTCGAGAAGCCATATGTCTCAGAACACTAATTTTTGGGTTTTTTGATGTACCACACATTTTGAAAACTTTATATATATACATGTTTTCTAATGCTATTTTATGTTAATTTATGCCATGGTTTCCTTTTACATGTTACACAGATGTCTATCTAAAATATAATTTTCCAGTATATCTGTTACTGTATTTATATTTCTTGGAATATGGTGATAAGTGATGTAATCGAAATTACTTTCCAAGAAACAAACACGTAGATACATCGTTAAAATCTAAGGGTTTACATCTGAATAATGTTTGTTTAAATATAATACAATGATTTGTAAATCGTGTTTGAAAACTAACGCCCTAATAGCAAGGGCAAAAACTTCCGATAATAGTTCGATAACCGCATTATATTCGGCAATTTGTTTAGTTATTCGAGCTAGACACATGCATTGTAAACTCACAAACTCACCATTTTGAGCATAAAGTTCCCACACAATGGAAGACAAATTCTATGTACTACGACAAGCGCCATCAGTGAAACCAACATGAGGAAGAGGGATCATCGACATCTGCGAACCAAGTGGAACATGGTAAGTAGGGGAAAACATGTTTTCTAAAAAGGCAAACAAATCACACTAAAAATTGTGAACTAATGAAACACACACTAATGTACAAAGTATTCATGCGAAATCAAGCATAATACTTCCTAAGGTAGAGGTCGTTGCGGGGCTCAATCAGTTGGTTCCCTTCATAATCTACTAACTCGTAGGCACCCTTTTGCAATACTTGTTTAACAATATAGGGTCTGTGCCACATAGGTTCGAACTTCCTAGCACCCAATTTATCATGAGCTTGATCATATAAAAGGACCAATTCACCTTTGGCATATACACGAGGGGTCACAGATTTGTCATATTGTGTTTTAACTCGTATTTTATGAGTCTCAGTGACCAAAGCAGAAATTACATGAGCCTCATCAAGATGTTCGAGATAAAGCAACCGCTCCTTCTCAGGTTAAGTACCCAGGAGTAATTCGACAGCTAGTTTTAATGAAGGAATTTCACACTCGATTGGGAGAGTGGATTCCAGACCATACACCAATCGACAAGGTGTAAATATGGTTGTGGTCTTGGCAGCGATTAGGTATGCCCATAAAGCCGAAAATAGCATAAGATGTTAGTTTCTTTTATGCATTCCAACTGTTCGTTGAAGCATAGTAAATAAAAATTTGTTGACTGCTTGAAATTGGCCATTGACATGTGGGTAATAAGGATTTGAGCTATCATGATGTAGCCCCAACTTAGCGGTAAGTTTTTTCATCATATAATTTCGGAAATGGGAGCCATGGTTAGTGAATATGGCTTGATGAACACCAGATCGAGCGATCACTTGATTGAACATGAATTGAGGCACAATTTCACCGTCAGCATTATATGTAGGCATTGCCTCGGTCCATTTAGTGAAATAGTCCACAACGACAATGATGAATATTCCAAAGCAACAATTAAATTGGGTGTAAGGGAGCGGGTGGGGATCATTGTTTCCAATTAAACTTCTGGCAAGCATGACATTTTTGGACTACAAGAATGCAATCTTTGAAAGTCAAAGGCCAAAAGCAATTGAAGCGAAGGATCTTTTGAGTTGTGGGATAACCTGACATATGACCACCATAGGATCCAAAATGGCAGTCATTTAAATATTTCTTAGCTTCCTCAAGAGTTAAGCATCGTCTAAGGATGGAATCGAAACGAAGGCAATATAAAGTATCTCCAACAATACGATAGGGTTGGTATTGGTATTGGATTCGTCATTTTTCAGAGCGAGACAACTCTAGCTGAAAATTTTGAGTTTGGAGATAAATGATGATATCTCCATACCATGGATCATGGGTGCCAATAAGGAAGAGAGATTCGTTTGGAATCATCTCATCAGATACAATAGTTGTGTTTTCAGTGGGAAGGGGGCAAATCAAATTAGAAAAAACAAGTGATTTATTCGACTTAGCCTTAGTACACTCAAAGTCAAACTCCTATAGGATAACAATCCATTTCGAGTATTTTTCCCCAAGCAAATGATGAGACAAAATATAATTCATGGGGTTACATTCAGATATCACTGTGGTTTTTCACAGAAGGATATAGTGGCGAAAGCATTGGACAACATGGACTGCTACCAAATCCAACTTCTCGACATGAGCATACTGAGTCTTAATGTGAAAGAGATTTTGACTTAAGTAGTATATCACATGGTTGTCACCGCTATCATCATAATGGATGAGAACCATGGAAATGGTACCGTCAGCGATGACCAAGTATAGGAAGTAATCGCGATGATAGTTTGGGGGATGCGATAAAGGTGCACTGATGAGGGTGGTCTTTCAAGCATTAAAGGAATTTTGGGAAACATCATCCAAAATAAATGGGACTCCTTTCTTCAATGAGCGAGTAAAACCCTTGGAAAGCTCAACATAATTTGGGATGAAGCAGCGAAGGAAGTTCGCCTTCCCTTGCAAACTCAGAAGTTGATGTAACGAGGATAGAGGAGGCAGATTGACAATGGCCTCCAGTTTGAGAGGATCAATTCAGATGCCTTGTTTGGATACTAAAAACCCTAATAGATGATTTGAATCAGCGCAAAAAAAAAATTTATGAGGATTTAACTGGATATTATAGTGTCGACATAGAAGAAAAATCGCCTGAAAATGAGTCCAGTGATCAACACGCTTAGCAGAGTGCGTAGGTAAATCATCAAGATAGGGTTGGACGATATGCTTGATATCATGGAAAGCATAAGACATGGCCCGTTGGAAGGTAGCGCCAATATTTTTTTGGCCAAACGAAAGTTTTTTGTAGGCGAAGGTCCCCCAAGGACAGATAAAGGGGGTTTTGTGTTTACCAGAATGAAAGATATTAATTTGGTTATATCCAGAGAAGTCATCCATAAAGGAAAAGATATCACTGCCAACACATTCATCGATTATTTGGACCATAAAGGGAGTTGGATAGTTATCTTTAGGATAGGCGTGATTAATTTCTTGATAATAAACACACACACAGATAGTTCCTTGTTTCTTAGTTACTGGAACGATATTGGAAACCCAATTTGTCATTGGCATAGGGTAAATGAAACCAACTTTGAGAAGTTTTTCAACTTCACCTTTTATGGCAGTTGACTTTCGTAGGTGGACCAGATGTAGACGTTGTCGAACAGGTCTTACATCTGGATAGGTAGGGATCTCGTGTTCCATAATATTAGGATCAATGCTAGGAATTTCTTCATATGAACAAGCAAAGACATCACAAAATTATTTGAAAATGGTTGTGTAAATCTCAATCTCAATAGAAGAACAAGAGGCCCCAATATGAATGTTTTTGACGATCCCTGCTTTCATAGAGATGTTGATGGGTATGGTTTCCAAAATGTTTCTCATGTTCCCTTTGGACAACACCTCATGAACTGAGATGGATGTATGAAGAGGATCAGTCATGGTATGGGAAATGAGACTCTTTAAACATGTAAGAATCACATAAGGGCTTGGAAGAAACAAAGAATGATGATGAGTATCATTCCATGGAGTTTCACCAAGCGACATGAATTCAACAATGCTTTCATCAGTTGGAAAATTCTTGTTCCAAGGATCTTTAGAATCCAAAGAACCAAGCCAAGAGGATTATGAGTATGAGTCTAGGACTGTATTCAAATTATCAATAGTTTGAGATGCAACCATAAAAGCCAAAAAAATATCTTGATATGCTTGTTCAATAGGGCTAAGCAGCATGGCGTCACTAAATCGGTCAATCTGATTAGGGCTAGGTATGATCCAAGGGTCATGATGAGACGTGATCATATTAACCAAAGCGATACTAGAGGGAGGATGAATGGACAAAGTTCTCATCAAATAGGAGTCTTTGAAAAGACCCGCTCCAACACTTTCATAAGGTATGGTTGATTTCCCAACGTAAGGCACATTCCCATTCGAAGAATCATAGGAAAATAAAGCTCGATGGTCGACTGTGAAAATATTTCCTTGATGGGGAAAGCAAAGGACGTGAAATAAAATAGAGACTACACAAACCATTGCATGTTTCCAACTGCGACCAAGCAATAGGTTGTAATTGAGAGGTGCGTCGACAACTTCGACCTCCATATTAACAATTTTACCTTCCAAATGAATGGGCAAGGCATTGAGAATACCATATGGGCGAAAACCCCTGCCATCAAAAGCTTCCAAAGTATTGGGGTCTGGTTGAGAGGAGGAGAGCCAAGGGATTTACAACATGAGATAAACATAATACAGGTGGAGGCACCTTCATCAACAAGTCTGATGAATGGTCTTACCCATGACAACAACTTGAATAAGAAAAGCAAGTTGAGACGAAAAGCGAGGAACATGGTTTTATAGATCAAAAGTAACCATATTGGAAGGGACCTTCCAAAGGTTTGTCCTTGAGATTGATATATCAGTTGCATTTGTTGTGACAATAAAGGTTCCTTCAGCACTGCTGGCATCCCACGGGTGCATTTCAGAATATGACTTACTTCAGCACATCTGGGGAAATCCTTAGGTAATGATCTTCATCACAAATAAGGCAAGGATACTTTGGATTTCTCTTTGACGAATCGTCAGCAGACATATTTGGTGAATCTTGTTTAGGGGTATCAGGTTTAGCTTTACCTTTACCCTTTTTATTACCTTTCGAGGATTTTTCTGCTACTTTAGATTGAACAACATTCACCTATGAGGTTTTACCAGGATTCTTTTGACTAGTTGCAACATGAGGAGTTGCAACAAGAGTTGATTTTGATTTTGCAGAATTAGTATGGGTACTAATAGGTTGGTGAGTAACATATACAATAACACCATCGATGGGTTTTGAATCGGTAGGCATGGACAATGCGAGATTGGTTGAAGGTCGTTGGGCGTTAGGAAGTAACTCATACAGAGTGTCTGATTGTGAATAGACTGAGTCTAAATACTAAGCACGAGTGATAGCTTGTTCTTTGGTAACACAACCACCCATGGCTATATCCCTAGAGATAGCAGGAATGAATGATTTGGTAAACCATTCAGTTAAGAGCTTCTTAG